>JADHKO010000023.1:0-38975 GCA_019925425.1 Ophiostoma pallidulum | reverse complement strand
GGCGCCCCGCGCCCCCGGCGCCCCCCCCCCGCCCCCCGGCCCCCCCCCCCCCCCCCCCCCCCCCCCCCCCCCCGTCAGCGGGTGCGCGGGAGGCCAGGGCGTGTGAATCTGTGCAACGAACCTCCTCTTCCAAACCAAGGACGGGGAACCGTGGGGAAACGTGCAGAAAAAAAGAGGCGACACTGGGGGGAGAGGGTGGGGGAGGAAGAGGAAGGGGAAGGGGAAGGGGGGGAGGGAAGAATCGGGCCGGTCGCCTGATAAGGAGGGAGAGAGAGAGAGACAGACAACACTGTCGAGAGAGCGCTGCTGTGCCTTGTCACTGGAAGGCGACGGCGGGTTGTGTTCCGGATATGCTTACCTGCATCGCGTATTGTCCTTCAGCCAGCGCGGAGTGCAGGGGGGGGGGGGGGCGACTGGGAGCCGGGACGGAGAAAATGCTGCGACGATCCTCTGCGGAGAGCAACAGCGCTGATGTAGAGGACGAGAATCGGGGCGAGAGAGGGGGGGGGGGTGTTGCGTCGTTGACAGAAAGCAGGACGAGAGTCTTCAGCCGTCCGCCCAGAACCCCTCCTTGCTGTTCGTTTCTTTCTTTCTTTTTTCTTTTTTCTTTTTTCTTTCTTCTTTCTCTTGGGGTGGTCGGTCGCAGTCGCCTCTCTGCGCTCGACGCCCTTAAACCTGGCCGGACTCTTGTCTACTTTCTCTCCACGGAGTCGCGCCGCCGGGCAGTCGTAGGTGCCGAGAAGACGTCGAGACGAAAATGGAAAATGGAAAATGGAAAATGCTTTGTTGCCCCGGGCCAAAATCGCTGCTTTGTTTTGTTGATGCGCCGTTTTGGGGTGCCGTCTTTGTTTTGGGCGGGTTATTTTTCTCGTTTCCCTCTTCTCCCCTTCGTAAAACTGGGGCCTAAAGCAGGGCCCGGAGGACTCGAGCAAGGGCGCGTTTTCCTGGCGTACTCCATATTAGATTCAGCTGTGCGGGAAGGCGCCGCCCTCCCTCAATGTTTCCCCACGCAGGTATTGTTTCTTCGGCCAGCCTCCCTGGCGCTGGGCGGGCAGTTTTAGGCGGCCGGGTCGTAGCGAGTAATACTGGGGCGGAGTCCAGTGGGGGCTGGGCCGCTCTCTGGGCGTAGAATCTGGCAGGAGGCAACAAGGGAAGGCGCAGGCCGGCGGCCAGCATGTCGCTTTGGGGTTAGCGCCTCCTGGACGCTGGTTGGTGCACAAAACCTCCCCCAAAGAGTAAACGCTCCCCAACGATCACGACATGCCGATGCCGCTGAGCACACACGGCCGAACGTGCAGGATGTCTTCCAAGTCCGGCGTGGAGCGGTACACGCAGCCGAGTCCTGTGTCCTGCACCAGAGCTCGCCACACTGCCTCCCATGCCGTCATCACGAACTCGGGAGAGACCAGCAGGCAAAGACAGGCGCAACAGCTCTGGCTGTCCATCCATGCATTCTGTTCCTGATGTAATAATCTGCCATGCTCTGTAGTTTGTTGCGCCTCCGTCTTGTCCTATCCAAGCTTGTGGAAAACGAAAGGATACAGAGACGAGAGAAACGAAAAAAAACGAAAAAAGAAAAGAATAACGACAGGAAACGAAAACGCCGAACCCCCATTCCGTGTGTCAAAGTACAGACATGCAAAACACAACGATCAACAAATACAACGGTGCCTCTTCAAGACACGGCAGCACAATGCCCCCCACTTCCTGTAGAACCCTTGTTTCCTTTTCTCCTCACTTTCCCATGCGTCATACTCCTGCCAGGTCGTACGACCAGCCGCCTTCCCGGCGAATCTTGTCTCGTGCAGCAAGGTCTTTCCTAATGTCCTCCTCTGTCAGGCGGTCGGCACCACTCCAGTTGGCACTGCTGGTGCGCGCGCGGAATTTGTGAAAGCGGTCTTTGCTCTTGTGGAACACTTCTTCCATGTTCAGTGGGCCTGGCGGGCCAAACACCTGGAAGGGGTCAACTGTCTCCTGCCGCATCAGCGCCCGGCGCAAGTCCGGCGAGTCCGCCCACGGCGCCACATTGACGTGCTCGTCTTCGTCGCTGTCTTCGTCGTCTGTCTGGATCTCGGGTAGCTCAATGCCATCGCCATTGGCGAACCGCGGTGATGATTTCGCTGCAGATTGGGCAACAGACTTAGTAGTCGATTTCGCCGTCGACTTGCCTGCCAGTGGCGCACCAACTGGTCGCAGCGGCGTCTTGTGCGGGTTCTGTGAAGCGGAAGGAGCCGCAGCACTCGAAGCAGCAGCGGCAGCGGCGGCGGCGGCTGCCGACACTGTGCTGTTGGTGTTGGGTGCAAACGATATGGCTGCCTTGGACACCTGCGCCATGTCCAACGGGTTGCCCGTTCTGGCCTGATGGTTGTGCTGCGCCGTGACCGTTGCTTTGAAGAGGTCGCGGGATACATTCGTCGGGGCAGTGGAGTATCCAGTGCCAAACGTAGACTTGCTCGGTAGGTCCTGTAGTTCTTGTTAGCCTCAAAAGCACAAAGGGTAGAACATCCAGAAAGGAAACAATTGCTTGGTTGTGTGAGAAAAGACATACCTTTTTGAACGCCCCCGACGGACGCACAGGAGGTCCTTTGATGCTCGAAACGCGTGGCACGTGGCCACCCATTTCCAACTCGTCCTCATCAAATTCCTCGCTCATCCTGATCCGTTTGGCGTCTTTGTGCTGGTACGCCGGCATCGTGCCGCCGCCGCCATTGCCACCAGCTGTGCCGGGCCGGCCGTGGTTCTGGCTTTCGTATCCAGCTTCTGTGCCGGGCAGGGGCCGCTTCGACATTGACTTGCCGGCGTGGGATAACACTGCGTTCACCGGCCGGTGCAGCTCCTCCTGAGAGCGATGCATGGCCGAACCCGGAGCAGTGGCCAGACGTGACTGTGGACGGGGGTGCTGTGCATCGCCTCTCCCGTACTCGGCTGTGGACCCGTTTGGCAGCTGTGTGCGGTGTGCCGGTGGCGGCGCTCGTGTCTGCTTGGCCTTCTCGATGGCTGTCTGCCTTTGCTGAGCCGCTGCAGCCTTTTTCGCCGCTGCGGCCTCCGAATGCGCCTGCTCTCTCTCGCGCTCTCTTTGCTTCTGCAGCTCCAGCTTACGCTGCTCCTCCTGCTCTTGCAGAGCCGCTCGCTTCCTTTCCATTTCGGCCTTGGCATCTTTCTTCCGCTGTGCCTCCCGCTCTTCAGCCTCCTTGCGCTTGGCAGCAAGTTCGAGTGCCTTGGGGCGCCCGCTCGACGACACCGAGCTCTTTAGGCTTTGAAGCGATGGCTTTGCGTGCAGGGATGCGGTACTCGCCTTGTTCTTCAGTTGTGTCGGCTGTGTCGGCTGCTGCGGAAGGCCAGCAAGAGTCTCGTGGAGCGACGCTGCCAAAACGCTGTTGGAAGGGAGGAACTGGCTTGGCTGCTGCTGCTGCTGCTGCTGCTGCGAGCTCGACGTGTTGACGCGAATGACTGTCGGGGCTTGCTTCGGCTTGGCTTGCGCTTCCTTTGTCGGTTTCGTCGGACGCCGGATTGTACGTGCGCCTTGAGCAGACCGGGGAACTGATGAGTTTGAAGAAATGGCGCTATGCGCAGGCGGGGGCGGAGGAAGCATGGTGGCCGGGGCATCTGCCATATCCACATCCGCGTCAGCTTGCTGCGCCTTTGCCTTGCGGGGGCTGGTTCGCGTCGCCTTTTGCGCAGCGCGGACAGGAGAGCTAGACTGCTGCTTCAGCTTTGGTGCAGGTGGCGGAACAGTCATTTCTATGTCGTCTTCCCCTTTTTCTTCCTCCTCCTGCCGTTGCTGCTGCTTGTGTCCCTTCGGCCCCATCTCTGCAAGCGTTTGGACAGGCTGCTGGATCGTGCTCGTCGTCTTTTCCTGCTCCTCGACAAAGACCCGGGCTTTTTCGCGCTCCTTTTCGCGCATCTTCTCGAGCTTGCCCATCTGCTCGGCCATCCGCTGCATCTCCTTCTGTTCTTTTTCTCGCTGCTTCTGCTCACGTCGTTCTCGCTCAATGGATGCCCGTGTCTTGCGGGCGGGACGTGCTGCGCTCTCTGACCGGCTAGGGGATTCCTGAGTGGAGAGAGCGTCTCGTACGTCTGATACCACGGACGCGGCGGATGCAGTGGTGGCTGCTGACGCCTGCCGAGTCAGATCGACGGGCTGTGCGAGATCAGAGGAACTGTCATTTCGCAGCTTGAGAGCCAAGCTGTCCGTGGAAGGGCCGACGAGTAGGCCAAGACGCATAGAAGACGGAGACAAGAGGGACGATTTGCCTTCAGCGCTGAGTGCGGCGCTGCTGGCAAGGAGGCCCCTCGAAGTCTTAAGAATCGAAGACAGCTTGTTCTTAACGTGCTTCAAAGGACTGTCCCGGTAGTTGCGCGAAGGAGACTTGGAGGGTGTCGGCGGCCGATCGTCCTGCTCAGAGACAGCTGCGAGAACCGCATATGCCGGGTTGGTTGGGTTGGAGACAGAGATCGGTTTCGTGACCGTAAGCATTGTGGGATCCACCATCGCAAGCGAGGGGACGGAAGCGGACTTCATATGTCCGGAGACCACGCTGGTTGTTCTTTCCGGAATGACCGGTGCCTGCACCCTCACAGGCGACACAGGTCGAGACGCATCCTGTTGGCGATGTTTCGGGAGAACAAAGTCTGTCTGGTCTCCAAGACGCGGAGTTTGTTCTGCAGAATTTGCTGATGCAAGACTCTTGGCGATGTTCAGACGTGGGCTCGTCGCCTTCACGTTCGTCGGAGGCACGATCCAATCGTCGTCATCTTCTTCCTCATCTTCGGGGAATGCTCCCGGGGCGGCAACCGTAGCAGCGCTTATCTTGGGCGTGAATGACGACTGTTGCTGCTGCTGCGGTTTTTGTTGAACGGTGTGCTGGGTCTCCTGTTGATGGGCCAGGGCCGCCAATGACTTTGATGGCCGCGGTGCATTGGCTTGGGATTTTCCGAGCATGCTAATCCGATCGTGCAGTCTTTGCGCATAGGTCTTGTTGTGCGCCGCCGTGTCCTTTTCGGCATCCATCGTGTCCTGGGCGTCGGCGTCCATCGCGATATCACGGTCCTCGTCCTCCTCTCTCTCAGCGGGCCGAATGTTGCCAAGACTCTTGCCTCCAGTGGGCCGGTTGTAGTAGCTCGTCCGTGCTGGGTCGACATGGCTTGCACGGGGCAAGCCGACCCCGGGACCACCCGTACTCTTGTTGGATGTAAAAGGCTCGCGTGCCGGAAGAGAGGCAAAATTCATGCTGCTCTTGCGTACGATTGGCCTAACAGGGCTTGATGGATCCGACGGGTCCGACGGGGAGGGGACTGCATCCTCCTCTTCTTGTTGCCTCTCCTGCTCCTCCGGCTCATAAGCTTGCTCCGCAGCTTCCGCCTCTTCTTTCTCTATCTCGGGATCCACGACAGAAACATGTTTCGTGGTAATAAATGCCGGAATTGCCGCCGTGGGTGGTGTCGGCACAGCCGGTGGCACTTGCAGAGGCGTCCGACCAGGGGACGAGTCTGCAGCAGCTTGGAAAACACCCAGAGCAGACAAAAGTTCGCGCGGCGGAGGGCATGCCGGCGTGGTCGACTGCAAGGGAGAGGATGGTGCAGGCACAGGCGCTGGCTTCCGGACCGGAGAGGCTGCAGATGGTTTTGGTGGTGAATGTATCTTCGCTGCCCTCGTCGGTGAGGAGGCGGGCGACTGCACAGGGCAGAAAGGAGAGGAGGACAGGATCTCATCGCACACAGCAGCCGCGAATGGCCTAGCTTGTCGTTCGGGTGCCGGCATCACGGTGGCCTGCTCTTCCTGCTCTTCCTGCTCTTCCTTGGCCGAGTGGAATGTGGGATCCACAGTCGGCTGTGTCGGGCTGGGGCGGTCGGCCATTTCGTCAGGCGACATCGCCAAAGGAACGACTGCAGTGGCTGTTGTAGCCTTTTGGCTCGTTGCCATTGCCGCCGCAACGGGTTTCCGCCGGATGGCTTCCGGCGTCGCAGGGCGCGTTAGTTGCGAGAACGGCTGGGTGGACGCGTCGCCGGCTAGCTCGTCTTCGTCGTCGTCGCCAGTCGCAACCACATCCAGAGATTGGCTGCCATGGTATCCAGAGTCGATAAGCGACGGCGCAGCTTCGGCGGTCTTGACTGGCTTGGCAGCAGCGGTGGCAGCTGCTGCCTTCTTTGTTTTGGCCGCCGCCTTGACCTTCGCGGCGGCCGTTGTCTTAGCAGGGACAGCACGCGGCGGGCTCCGGCTCTTTCGTGGCGCGGCCGCGGGCTTGTCTTCGGCGACGACAAACGTGGGCGACTGGCGCCTTTGTTGTTGTTGGAGCATGGTCAGCTTCGAGACGGCGAAGGGATTGGGCGCCCCCTTGGGCGTGGCCGAGAAGACATCAGACAATGGCTGTTTGTTTTTGTGGTTGTTAGCGGTAGCCCTGCTGCTCGTGCGGCCCGGTATCCTCGAGGTGCAAAACTTACGGCCCGGATGTCTCCCTTGTTGGCTTTGCGCGCCGTCCGCGGTGTTTTGCCGCGTAACTTGCCCGGTGTTTTGAAGATGTCGGTTACATTTCTAAGGAAACAAAAGTTAGTTTCAACCACAATGCCGCACATCACCTTCCGCCTTCCGCCCTCCCTGGACCACGGCCACGGGGACCCAAGACACACAGTTGGTTCTCTGAGAAGATCTCGGCCAGGTGCTCGTTGAGCCAGTCCATCTCGTTCTTTGCAGAAAACATAAACTCCTCCACCTCCGACTGCGCGATGCGCAGCGCGGTCGTCCGCTCTTCCGTGATCCACGGCGCGGCCCCGATGGGGTGACGCGGTCCTCTCATCGCCATGGCGGGCGAGGCGCGAGGTCGATGGACGCGCTGTTGGAGAGGCGTAGAGAAGAAGAAAAGAAGAAAAGAAGAAATTAAGTAACAGGAGGGCCACAGGACGGCGAGTCGATAACGCGAATTGTCGACAGAGGCGGTCGTCGACGGTTGAGAGAGAAGGGAAGTGAAGAGGAAAAGAGGTCGACGCTGGCCGAGGGCAGAAAGAGGCAAGAGGTCTGGACAAGCCAGGAAGGAACTCGCCGAAGAGCTGGCGGCCTTGGAACTGTTTGTTTTGATTGTGATTACCGTTTTCGGAAAGGTGCGACATGCGGGTCCGTGCTTTCCTCCCGCACGCGACATCACGTGGTACAGCAAAAAGAGGGGCCCTCACTGGGTCTCTCAGAGGGGGCGGTCGGCGCTTGGCTGGCAATGACGACCTCATTCACAAGAAACTGATGCGATGAGATCTGAAAGAGTCCTTCAATTGCGAGGCGTTTCCGACGCCAAATAAGAAATCTGCAATGCCGCACAGAGAAGTGCCATCTTCGTTTGTACATCAGGTTGCAAATGCAGGCCCAGCTAAACAACGCAGCTCAACAGTGAAGCAGCAGGCTCGAATGCTGCAGAGAGGGCCATCTCCTCCTTTCTTGTTTGTTTTACTGGCAGTCGTGCTGCTTTTTGTTATTTCGCTATATCCATGGCCCCCTTTTTCTTGAGATCCCTACGGAATAGACCTTCCTTCGTTACACCGGATTATTGTACCAATAGGCCGAGCAAAGCCTTCTGCGAAGCAGCTGCCAGCAGACCGAGCAGAGAACAGAATACAAAGAGGAATGAAGCCAATCGGCAGAGCATCACATCACTGGGCGGGCGGCCGCTGAAGCCGCTTCAATGTCGCCGTTGTCTTCCACCACCGGCACCACAATGCCCTCGGCCGGCTCGCCCTCGACCACTTTGCCGCCGCCCTCGTATGTTTTGCGGCGCCATCCGCACGGCTCCTGCTTGTCCTTGATCCACTCAACAGTCGGGAAGTAGTGCTCGTTCTTCTTCATCGTCACAACCCACGGTACGCTATCAAACGTCACGGCCTTGAGACGGAAGTCTTGTCACAGTTAGCGCAAGTTTGGGGGAAAGGACAAAAAAAAGAGTCTGTGCAGAGAAAGAGTAGCTTACATGTGTTGTCGGGGATCTGCTTCACGGCGGCTAGGAACGAGTTCAGGTCGGGCGTTGGCTTGCCGTTGACGTGCGTGATAAAGTTGGTCGGCGCCAGGCCGTATTGGTAGGACGGCGAACCGCGCGTGCGTGCAGACACGTACACCTCGCTAAACAGCTTGCTGATCTGCTGGCGCACGCCGTGGTGCGGGCGATGGAGTATAGCACCGCAGAAAGAGATGGCGCGGTCAGTCTCGTGGTCGTCGGCCGCCACCGTCGGCAGCTTCAGCTTGATCTCGGCGCAGTCGCGCACAATGGTAGCGTCGAGGAACTCGTGGTTGTACATGACATCGAGCTCCGAGATGCGGGTAATGAGGCGGTCGTTGAGCGTCAGCAGGATGTCACCCTCCATGAGGCCCTTTCGCCCATCGTCCTTTTCAAAAGTGCGTTCAAAGGTGCGCTTCGTCACCATAAACAGCTGGTGTTGCGCCGTGTTGGCAACTGACACGTTTTTGATCCACTCTTCAGACACACCCATGAGCCGCGCCTGCGACATCTGGATGGCACGGAACTCGACTGGCAGGATCCGCAGCTTGGGCACCACGCCACGTTGGATCTGCTCGATGACGGGCAGCAGGGTGGGTGTCGCAAGACCGAGGTGATACTCCTCGTCCCGGTGGGTCGAGGCCGACCGCTCGCCCAGATACGTCAACCACAATGCGCGCACGGTGCCATCGTCGGACGCAAGGACGCCGCTGCCGCACTGTCCACTAAGGTTGGTATCGACGGTAATGGCGTCGACGTTGACCGCACGGTAGCGAGGCGCGCCCGGGTTGGCCGGGATGGCCACAGCAAACACCTCGGTGACGGTGGTCGCCGCATGCACCACCCGGCTGATCCGGTTGTAGCCAATGAAGTTGGTGGGTGCGCCCTGCGACAGCTCTTCCGAGCTCAGGCGGGCACTCAAGACGGGGGCGTCCACGAGCGAGGGGTCGTACTGGATAACGGCGTAGTTCTGCAGGGGGTGCAAGAAAACAACCTTGCCCTCGACAGTGATCGAGTCGGCAATGGTAATGGTGATGTCGCAGAGGTCGTACGGCACAATCGCGCGGGAGATGACGACCAGACCCTTTTCAGCGTCGATCACGAGGCCCATCCCCCATTTGCGGTTCTTCGGAAAGCCGTCGAGCTTCAGAGGCATGTAGCAGTTGACGTGCACAAAGCTCCGGACGAGGTCCGCAACAGCCGGGTGCGGCATGTGCTTCATCTGAATGAACGAGGCTGTTCGCGGCACGGGTGGGACGGCCGGCAAGGGATCGCCAAGGTCTGAAAAGTCCCACAGGCCAGTCACATCGTTGCGGACAGCAAGACGGATCTTGGACGTCCAATGACGGTCCACATAGATGATAGCTGTGTTGAGCGTATGCAGGTCCCGGAGGTGCTGGTAGGTGACCACGACGCGTGATTTGTCAGGGATTGTCTGCATGGCCGCAACAAAGGCATCCAGGTCAAGCACCTTCTTGTGGTCGATCGACTGCACAATCCAGCCATTATCCGAATTGTCGAAACGAAACGAACCAGACGCCTCGCAGACGTAGACACCCTTGCACGCCACGCCGTAGAGACGGGCTTGTTGGTAGGACAGATTGTGGAAACTGCCGCCAGCGACGGAGACAAAGCGGTCTGGAGTAATGCTGTGCAGATCACCGACATCGATCGTGACCACGACCGTCTCGCCACCACGCTGCAGCTCCAGCTTGACGCTCTGCCCAACGCTCGAATCAAGAATGTCATCGAGGCGAATGAACTGTGTGATGAGCTCGTCGTTCACCTTGACCAGGACATCGCCCTCCTCGATTTTACCGGCGGATGGGCCCTCGGGAAGAATAATCTCAGCAACAAGCAGATTCGTCTCCGAGGAGAACGCGGAGCGCATCTGCGCTTCGCATTCGGCGGACAGGCCCAAGCGCCGACACTCATCAAAGGGCTTGAGAAGGAACTGGCACTGGATATCACCGCGTGTAATGGGTTTGCCTTCTTGCAGACAGCGCAGGGCGCGCAATGGGCGATCCAGCGGCAGGAAGTAGTCAGTCGACGCGCCGTCGGCACGGCCGCCGGCCTGCAGAGCAACCGCCTTGCCGTCGATGTTGACGACAGGACTTCCGGAACTGCCACCGCTGGCAGCAGCACTCGCTTGATAGTAGCTCGTGTTGAAGTCGCTGTAGCCCTCGCCGTATTCGGGAGCATTGCGGTCCAGACGGCTGATTACACCAGACAAAATACTCAGCTTTTCGCCAGCATCGTTACCAACAACGCGAATCTCCACGCCAACTACACAGCATAGTTAGCTCAACCGGTCGCAAACCGTTGTAGAGACAAATGGCCCGCATTTTCTTCTCGTATTCCTTGGGCGGCGTACCTTTAGCGAGGTCAGGGCACAGGGGCAATGACTCAATGGGCATGTACTTGATGGCCTTCGGGTCGAATTTCAGGATGCCAAAGTCGTGGACGGGGTCGCGGTACACCGGGTAAGCATCGACCTCCTCATGGTTGTCGAATATGCAGTAGCCCCAGAACGGGCCGGAGCCAACAACGTGGCGGTTTGTCAGAATGTATCTATAGGCACCGTTAGCTTGATTATCGCCATTTGTTGCAAGTGATCAGACGAGGAGAGATTGGGACGCACCCTCGTTCGGCATCAACCACAAAGCCCGTGGCCTCACTGGTCAGCGCCGGGTCCGTGTCAAACGAGCACGTCACGCAGAACCGGATGGATACAACGTTGCGCACTACGCGCTGGATCGTCTCCTGCCATTCGGCCGTCTCGGCGTTGCCCGATGCTAACAAGATAGCAGGCGGCACCCCGGATGCGGACAGCGATGATTGCTGGTGCGACAGCTTCTTGCTGTTGCGTCGGCGTAGTGCTTGCGGGGACGTCACAAAGCGGCCCCCAATGGCCCCGCTGCCGGCGCCGATGCCGCCACTGCTTTCGCCGTTGCTGCTCGGGGTGTCCTCGACGCCGTCTGGCATACCATCGACGGCCGCCGCCGTACTGTCGTCGTCTTGGTAGCTGGCGCCGTCCTCGTCCGAGACCCAGCTAGCACCATCGTCGGCATCTTCGGCCGCAGCAGCAACGTCGTCGAGCATGACGTCGTCTTCTGCAGCATCCCCACTACCGACAACCGCTCCCGAGCCACCGTTCACAGACCGCGGAAGTTTCGACGGTCTGTCCTCGTCGACGCTGTACGAAGTCTTCCGCTTCGGCCGTGCAGAGCCTGCCGCAGTCCCGTTCATACCGTCTGGCAGGGCGGGTTTGGCTGAGGGAGAAATAGGAGTCGGAAGGTCTGAATGCGAGGCTGCAGGCTCGTCGCGCGCAGCGGGAGGGGAGGACTGTGAGTGCGTTGGGAAGGAAGGCTGCGGCTGCGGCTGCGGCTGGCTGGCAGCGTTCGGTCCAGATGCGCTGGCCGCGGATGTTGGGTGTCTTGTGTGGTCTGTCGAAGAAAAACGATTCGACCGGAGTCGCCCGGAAGAAAAAAGGCGAGCCCGGATTGTGGACCGTGGAAGCGTCGGACGGGGGTTCGTGGAGGTCCAGTGGAAGATGCGCTTCGGGGGATGCGGCGAGGAGATCGGCAAGCAGAAACGCAGGGGAGGCGATGGTAGTTGGCTTGGTGACTGAGCTAAGCTTTTGCAGGTGCTGCGCAAAGTCGCAAGGCGCATAAGCCTCATTCAGCTGGACGGCCAGGGGAGGCAAGGGACGAAAGCTTCAAACGGACAGAGGGGTGGAGGGGGAGAAGAGGGAGAAGGGCAGACGTTCGCAAGACGACGGTTGGCTCTCAGTCTGTCTCCAAGTCTGCGAAAAAAAGGACGGGCGGCGATGGGATGCAAACCAAAAAGAGGATCGGTGATGACGGCCGTCCTTGGCCAGGGCGAGCTGGCAAGTTGGAAGGATGGGCAAGGGGCAGGGAGGACGAGCGTGAGATCGAGGGAAAGGGAGGGAAACTGAGTCCAAAAGAAAATAAATCCCATTAACCACGTCCCTGCCTTGTTGAAAAGCCGATTCAGCGCTGCAGCCAATAAGGGGTCGATATCCCCCGTAATTCCCCACTTTCCCAGTCTGGCTTTTAGGGGAGCTTTCCTTCCCAGCGCGACGCCCACTCTGTCCTGGGTTCTCCGTAGTCATGTGAGCAACAAGTAAACATCACGTGAACACACCTTGCTGGGCTTATCTTATCGCGTCCAACGGCCCAGCGGTCGTTCTGCCTGGAGCAGACGAGTATCCACTGTAATCCAGCAGCAAGACGTCAGTTACAGCGGGAACGTCCATGCGCCTCACCACCTCACCACTCCCAGAGGACGGAGCATCGACGCCGACCAGCAAACACCAACGACAAAGAACGGTCCCTAGCTTCGGATACCCTTGCGAGAACTGAGCTGTGTGCACCATTTGCGATGATTCTAAGACACACTCGATAGCGACAGCCGCTGCGACACGGACAGCTCTCTTCGACAGCTCTCCCCCTCCTCTCCTCCTGTCTTTCCGTCGCCTCCCGCTTCCGGTGGGAATCCTTCAGAAACAGCATCCGGCAGAGACAGGGACCTTCTCGTGGAACTACCATGGGACAGGGCTACTCGTTGACAACGCCGTCGGCGGGCTCGGCGGGCATCGATGTGCCGGAGCTGGGTGACCTGGTGTACGAGAAGTCCATCGGCAGCGCGCGGTTCATGAAGAGTATTCGCGCACGGCATCACGATGGCGTAGTGCTGGTCAAGGTGCTTGTGAAGCCCTACACGCCGATGAGTCTGGCTACGTACCGGGACGAGATTATGCGTGAGTGCTGCCGCGCTGCTTTTGCCCTCCCCCTCCCGGTCAAGGTTGCGGAGACTGACTGACAGTACAGGCGAACGCCGAATCCTTGCCGACGTGCCAAACGCCCTCGGCTACCAGCGCGTCGTCGAGTCCGAGACCAACGGCTACCTCGTGCGCCAGTTCCTCTACAACTCGCTCTACGACCGCATGAGCACGCGCCCGTTCCTCGAGGACATTGAGAAGAAGTGGCTGGCCTTCCAGCTGCTCTGCGCCCTGCGCGACTGCCACGCCCGCGACGTCTACCACGGCGATATCAAGACGGAGAATGTGCTCGTCACCTCGTGGAACTGGCTGTATTTGACCGATTTTTCGTCCGCGTTTAAGCCCGTCCTCTTACCCGACGACAACCCGGCAGACTTTTCCTACTTTTTCGACACGTCGGGACGGCGCACCTGCTACCTAGCTCCCGAGCGGTTTGTTCCGTCAGCAACAGCAGCAGCAGCCATGGC
The DNA here is from genome assembly GCA_019925425.1 of Ophiostoma pallidulum. Lineage (NCBI taxonomy): Eukaryota > Fungi > Ascomycota > Sordariomycetes > Ophiostomatales > Ophiostomataceae > Ophiostoma > Ophiostoma pallidulum. The sequence goes on along the minus strand of JADHKO010000023.1, from coordinate 25,731 downwards.
CGATGACGACGATAACGGCGGCGACGACAACGGCGATGATGGTGACAGTGAAGATGAACTTGACAGGGACGGCGACGTGGATCTAGATGGCGCTGGCGGGAACGCAAGAGGGAGCCGGCCGGGCGGCGCGGCCGGCAGCTCGTCACGACGAAAACAGGCAACCGCCCAGGGCAGCCGAAGCCGCACGCGTGGACGAAGAGCCCAGCCTGGCACGCCGCCCAACCACATCACATGGGCCATGGACGTGTTTAGCGCCGGCTGCGTCATTGCCGAGCTTGTCCTGGAGTCGCCCATCTTCAGCCTCAGCCAGCTCTTTAGGTACCGGCGCGGCGAGTACGACCCGGCAATCTCACACCTGAGCCGCATCCCAGACCGCGATCTGGCCGATATGATTGCGCACATGATTCAGCTGGACCCACAGAAGCGGTATGCAGCAGAGGAGTACCTCGACTTTTACCGCGGGAAGGTCTTCCCCGACTACTTTTACAGCTTCCTGCACCAATATATGGAAGTCATCACAGACCCGATCTCTGGACATTACCCTGTGTCGGGCGCGACACGGAACCTGGGCGAAGCCGACGAGCGCATCGACCGGGTCTACTACGACTTTGACAAGATCGCCTACTTCCTCGGCTTCCAAGCCAGCGATGCGGCCGACACCACCGCCAACCCAGAGCCAAAGCAGAGCAAACAGCAGGGCTTCGTTGCGAAAGCGGCTGAAAGACCGCCTCCCCCACCGAGGCTTGGCCTAGGGCTCTTCCCTGTCCGCCTCAGCATACCCACAAAGGAACACAGCGTGCGGGCAGACGCCGAGCCGACAGCAGACAATGGTGCCCTGATCTTTCTCACCCTGATCGTGGCATCCATACGAAACACAGCACGGTCGGCGTCCAAGATCCGTGCGTGCGACGTTCTCCTTGCGTTCGCTGAGCGCCTGACAGACGAGGCAAAACTCGACCGCGTCTTGCCGTATTTGGTGGCCCTCCTGAATGACCGCGCGGACATGGTTGTTGTGACGGCCGTCCGGTCCATTACGCAGCTACTCGCTCTTGTTCGGACGGTTAGCCCGGTGAACGCGCACGTGTTCCTCGAGTACATCCTCCCGCGCATGCAGATGGCCCTGCTGAGCGGAGGCAATTCTGCGCTAAGCAGCGGCAGCGGCAGGGACACCAGCCCGATCGTGCGGGCCACCTACGCGGCATGCTTAGGCACCCTCGCCACGACGGCGAACCGGTTCCTGGAAATGGCTGCCAGGGTCGATCGCGTGGTGGGCATGCCCGATGACGCGGATTTGGAGGCAGGGTCCTCGGCCGCCGCCGCCGCTGCCGCGGCTGTGAGCAGCGACGAGGATCCGGGGTTCGATGGTGGCCTGTTTGATGCCGCCCAGCGCGACCTCGTGGAGCTTTTTGAGCTGCACACCAAGGCCTTGATTGAGGATACCGACCCATATGTGCGGCGCGCATTCCTCACGTCTGTCCCCGACTTGTGCTTGTTCTTCGGGGCCGCTGACGCGAACGACATTATCGTGACGCATCTCAACACGTATCTAAACGACCGCGATTGGATGCTAAAGTGTGCGTTTTTCGATACCATTGTCGGCGTCGCCACGTTCCTCGGGAGCGTGAGCCTCGAGGAGTTCATTCTGCCGTTGATGATCCAGGCCCTGACGGACCCGGAGGAGCACGTCGTGCAGTCCGTGCTCCAGGCACTGGCCGAGCTGGCAGACGTGGGCTTGTTTTCGAAACCGATGATCTGGGAACTCGTCGAGGTTGTCGCTCGCTTTGCTGTGCACCCCAACGTCTGGATCCGTGAGGCTGCCGCACGCTTTTTGTCGGCGGCGACCAAATATCTGTCACCCGCGCAGGTCCGCTGCATGTTCATGCCCTTGATCGTACCCTACCTCAAGCCTGGCATGCTGGTGCTGCAGTGCTCGGAGCTGGAGCTCTTGGACGACCTGCAGAAGCCCCTGTCGAGGGCCGTCTTTGACCAGGCGGTCAACTGGGCCATGAAGTCGGACCGCGGTGTTTTTTGGAAGCCAGTTCAGAAGCTGCGTGGCTTCCCGTTTGGGATGTCGTCCTCGTCGCCGTCCTCCGGCGCGCCGGGCCGGTCTTCAAGAGATGCCATGTTGCGATCGCTCAGCAAGGTGGCACGCAACGAGGAAGACGAGCAGTGGATCAACCGTCTCCGTAACTTGGGGCTGTCGGCAGACGACGAGTTCAAACTTTTGGCGTTGCGGGAGTTCATCTGGCGTCTGAGTCGGCTCAAGATCCACGAGACGCAAACGGCTGCTTCCGCTTCCAGCTACGATGGTGGCCATGCGAGCAACGCCAGCAGCCACGGCGACCACAACAATGAGCACCCTCTTGCCCCCAACTTGAACAGCATCATACCACTCCGCAGCCTCGGGATCACGCCACAAACGGTTCTCTTCGACGAAGAGCCTCAGAGACAGATGCGCCCCCCTCCGCTTCCAGGCAGCTTAGCCGTAGCGGCAGCCATGGACTTTGATAGCAATGCGCCACGGTCTATCGAGGATGCGCTGCACGACGCGTCCATGACGATCGACGACCCTATTGCGAAGCGGCGGCGCGCGGCACTCAACATACACAAACACCGGCTGGGCAGCCGCAGTGCTGGCGGCTCTCCTTCTCCAGCTGTGCGCGACGGCTTCTTGTCGACCGCCAGCGGCGAGCCGTCTACCCCGACGTCCGCGTCGCCAACCGACGACTCCATGTCTCTGATGTCGGCGCAGACCGCAACGGCGCCGTCCGACCAGCCGTCTTCAGATGGCAAGCGCCGTGGCAGCGGTCTTCCTCTGCGCAATCGACCCAGCGCCATCAGCCTGCTGAACCGCAAGGAAAGCATCAAAACCGGGGCAGAAACCGCCACGACGGAGGCCAATGCCTTTGGCCAGGTCGAAGGGCGGTCTGCTCTGACGGGAAGCATCCAATCTCGGTCCCCTGCACTCTCGGAAGACCACGACAGCACGGCGAGCGACCCCGACGGAACTGGGTCCGGTGGCGTCGGCGCTGCAGGAGGCGGCTTTGGGGGATCGAGCAGCCACTACCGCGCGCACCACACGTACTCTGGCAACGACCCCAACGTCCTCCGGATGCTCGACGCCATGTTTGTCGAGAACTACCCACACGACCTTGCCGAGTTCAGTCCCATGGTGACGCCCATCTCCCGAAAGAAGGCGGCTGCAGCCGGGGGAGGGATGGGCGGTGGGAACAGCGGCAGCAGCCGAAAGTATGGTGGCGGCAGTGGCAGCAGCGGCGGCAGCAACAACACACTGCACGACGTCTGGAAGCCCACCGGGCAGATGGTGGCTACGTTTTCAGAGCACACGGGCGCCATCAACCGTGTTGTCGTGTCGCCGGACCATGCGTTTTTCATCACGGGCGGCGACGACGGCACGGTGCGGGTGTGGGACACGCAGCGGCTCGAGCGCAACATCTCCCACCGGTCGCGCCAGATCCACCGGCACGCACCGGGTGCGCGTGTGCTCGCGCTGTGTTTTATCGAAAACACGCACTGCTTCATCAGCTGCGCCAGCGACGGCAGCGTGCACGTTGTCAAGGTGGAGTGCCTCGCTGTCGCCGGCAGCATGCCGCGCTACAGCCGGCTGCGTCTGCTGCGCGACTACCAGCTGCCGACGGGCGAGTGGGCGGTGTGGTGCGAGCACTTCAAGCAGGAGGCCAACTCGGTGATGGTGCTGGCGACGAACCGGTCGCGCGTGCTGGGCGTCGACCTGCGCACCATGACGCTGCTCTTTGCCCTCACGAACCCGGTGCACCACGGCATGCCGACGTGCTTTGCCGTAGACCGCAAGCGCAACTGGCTGGTCGTGGCGACGTCGCACGGCGTGCTCGACCTCTGGGACCTGCGCTTCAAGATGCGCCTCAAGGGCTGGGGCATCCCCGGCGGCGCCCCGATCTACCGGCTTGCCATACACCCGGGCAAGGGCCGCGGCCGATGGCTGTGCGTGGCTGGTGGTACCGGCCAGGGCGAGGTGACCGTGTGGGACCTGGAGAAGACGCTGTGCCGCGAAGTGTACCACGTTGGCGGTGTCAGCGGCACCGCCGGCAGCGGCAGCAGCAGCAGCACGGCGCCCACGGCGACAATGTCGACAGCAAAAGACGGCTCGATCCGGTACAACTACGAGCCTTGGGATGTCGATGAAGACCGGCCAGAGGGCATGCTCGGGCGATTCGCTACCAGCATTGACCCGGCCGGCGTCGCCAATGGTGGGGCGGCGGCGGCGGCGGCGGTCGCAAGTGGCGGCAACCCCGGCCTGAACCTCCTTGGCGGCGGTGGCGGCGGCGACAAGGGCATGCGCGCCATGGTGGTGGGCTCGTCGCACGGAGACGAGGCGCGCGACGTGCGGCACGCGTTCATTGTGACGGGCGGGAGCGACAAGAAGCTGCGGTTCTGGGACCTGTCCCGCATCGAGAACAGCACCATCTACAGCGGGCAGCTGCCGGACGAGGGGCGGCCGACGTTCAGTTCGAGCCAGGTGACCACCGCCATGACGGTCAATACGGAGTGGCAGCCCCGGGGCGCGGCGGGCGGCAGCAGCGGCAGTGTCAATGGCAAGAAGGGCGGCACCGCGATGACGCCGAGCAGCTCGTCCAAGGGCGGCGGGCGTTCGTCGGCGGCGACCAGCGGGGGCGGTGGTGGTAGCAGCACGCCGCGGCCGTCACGGTCGACGGTGATTGCGCTGCAGCAGCAGCAGCTCCTGCGCAGCCACCTGGACGCGATCCTGGACGCGGCGCTGCTGGAGAGCCCGTACACGGCGACGGTGTCTGTGGACCGGATGGGGGTGATTTTTGTATTTTCATAGAGCACGGGCACATTACGAGTGCGGACCGTGGAGTCTCGCTGTTGCAGAGTCCACACAAATAGAACAAAGCGCCCTTTTTCTTGGTTCCCGAAGAAAATCAACCGTACTATTCAGCCCGACCAAAGATAGAGAGAGAGAACAACGTCCGGCACACGATGGATGCAGCCGATTCAGTCGCGAGCGACAGTGGGCGCACGGCTGCTGCCTTTACATATCTGCAGGGCTGCGACTGTTGGCGAGGCTTCGTTTTGCTTTTGAGTCTGGGGGTGTTAAGGGACCGAGACAAACAGGGTGGCCAAGTTGGCGGTTTGGGTGACGTTTTGCGGAGGCGCCGGTTGTCATTGACACGGCCCCGGTCGGTGGCGTTTATTGATAAGTCAGCAGGTTTGTAAAAAGCCGGCAGAATCTTGGGGGGGCGGGGACACCACCCAGCCTGGCGGGAGGGGAGAGTTGGGCCATTTGCCGCTGAAAGCTCACATCACTCACTTCTGCCTCGATCTCTCCTCGTACGTGACCACGACCTCCCGCAAAGCGACGCCTTTTTTCCTTTCTTTCCCCAGATCCGTTTTCCTTCTGCCTTTTTGTTTTATTTTGCATTGCTTTTCTTTTATTTGCCTGAGCATCTCCGCCCCCTCCCCCTCCCTCCTCTCTCCTTGCTCCGTCCGGCATATCTCTCGCTGGGCAACCGGCCATCCCAAGACAACACAGTCCCGACTTCGGGCAACCCCAGACAGCACCGCCGAACCTTTTGCGAGCCGTGCCGCAGACGCACTGTCCGGCCCTCTCTCTCTCTTTTCTCGCCCAGGGGCACCACACACAAGTCCACAGCATCCGTCGCACGTGCCCGAGTCCGGCGTGCATCCGCTGCTCCCCCCAAGATGTTGAAGATATGGTCCATGGTGGGTTTTCTCTCCCCGCGCGCATTCGCGTTCGCGTTCGCGTTCGCGTTCGCGTTCGCCCCGGCGCTGGATAGATGCTAACGAGACGGTTCTCTCTTCTGGCAGAAAAAGGAGCAGCAAAAGGCGGAAAACGCCGAGGGCGCGGCGGCCGGAGGGAAGAAGAAAAAGGTCACAGCGGCGCAGCTGCGGGTACAGAAGGACCTGTCCGAGCTGTCGCTGGGCTCGACGATGCGCATCGACTTCCCGGACCCCGACGACATCCTCAACTTTGTGCTGACCATCGAGCCCGACGAGGGCATGTACCACGGCGGCCACTTTACGTTCAAGTTCCACATCAACTCCAACTTCCCGCACGACCCGCCCAAGGTCGAGTGCCAGCAGAAGATCTACCACCCCAACATCGACCTCGAGGGCAAGGTGTGCCTCAACATCCTGCGCGAGGACTGGAAGCCCGTCCTGAACCTCAACGCCGTTATCGTCGGCCTGCAGTTTCTGTTCCTCGAGCCGAACGCGTCTGACCCGCTCAACAAGGACGCCGCCGAAGACCTGCGCGCGCACCGGGAGATGTTCAAGCGGAACGTGCGCATAGCCATGTCGGGCGGCTCGGTGCGCGGCGAGTCGTTTGACCGGGTGCTGGCGCTGGGCAGGTAGATGACCCTGTGAAGAAGGATGCTGTGCCAGTGCCGGTCGTGGGGAGGGGGGTCGGGGTGACCGGGCGGCTGGCCACGACGTCCGCTGGCTCTCGAGAGGGGTTGGCTCCGAGACTATTTGATCTGGTCTCGCCATGAGGAAAGGGAGGGACTCGTCTTCGCTCTCTCGTCTGGCCGAGCGGCGCAGGCGAGGCCAGTTGGAAAGAAGAAAGAGACCTGATGGGTCATCCGAGGAAATGGCAAGAAGCGAGAGGCGGGTGAGACGCGAAGAAATGAAGAGACGGGGGGACAGGAGGGGGCAGGGGACGATACTGCCATGACGAGATGCGGTGCGTCGCGGGGAGTCCCGGGCGCGGGTTATATGACGATCTGCTTTCTGTCTCTTTTCCCATGTTCTGCTCCGTTTGTATTTTGTATGGCACAGCATGCCCTTTTCCTTCATCTCCTGCGTTGCATGCGTTTCCCTTTCCCCTTCGCAGCCTCTCCCGCTCTCCCGCTCTCCCGCTCTCCCGCTCTGCATTTTCCATCATAGACACGCCGCCACGAGGAACCGACCTCGCCTGGGCCATTATTGTACATACATACTCATAAGGAGATGAAGAGCAAATAGACTGTCTTTTGTTTCCCCCGAACAAGCCAGCATGTGCCAGCCGGCCCCAGACGACACGAAACACCTCCTCTTGTGCACGGTGGGCGGCCGGCTCCCGTTGCGCGTTGCCCCGAAGCCCGTGGTGGCCAGATGTGCGCCGCATCGAACTTGGCCCCACTAAAACCGGTGGGAAAAGCACAAGCCCTCTTTAAAAAAGAGGGGCCTTTTGTCACGGTAAAAAATAGATGCCCCTCCCAAGGCGGAGGGGGGAAAAAAAAGGAAAGAAGCCCCTAGCAGCCCCGCCGGAGATGCGCAAGTCGCCGCGGACCAATTGACTCACCGAATTCGACAGCTTTCCAGCACTCTTTCTGGCTGTTTGTTCGGTCTCGAAGCACTGCATTTCTGTTTTGCAAGGGTTTTTTTCTTTTTTTCTCCTTTTCGGTCTCGCCTTTCTCTAGTCCCAGAAGCCCGCCTTTCGCCCCGTCTTCTCCACAGAGATCTCGTCCCGGTTTTGTTCTTTCCTGTGCATCCTCCCCCTCTCGTCCTCTTAAGAACCTCCTCTTCTCCCTCTCCCTCTCCTCTCTCCTCTGACTCTTCTCTTTCCCATCTTCCAACCCCTTCTTCATCCCCCCCTGTTCCTCCCCTCCCTCCCGCCCCCTTCTAGCACAATGGCTTCCCGTGGCTTCTCCAAGGCTCTGCGGAGCCCCCTGGCCCGCCAGATCGTGGCCCCTGCCCAGCGCCGCACGTTTGTTGCCGCTGCCGGCCTCGTCCGCGCAAAGGCTGCCGTTTCTGCTGTCATGCCCTCCAAGGCTGCCCAGCAGCAGATCCGTGGTGTCAAGACCATTGACTTTGCCGGCTCCGAGGAGAAGGTCTGGGGTAAGTCTACCAGAGGGCCCTGTTGGGCGCGCGAGCAGGCAAGGGTCAATTGGAAAACACCCAGAGGCCGGTTCGCGGAGATGCCGGAACGGCATACGTGGGGTTTCCCGAGGCGGCCGCTTTTACTAACATTCGCGTTTTCTTCGAACAGAGCGCGAGGACTGGCCCAAGGAGAAGCTCCTGGTAAGATAGAAGCCCTACTACTGTCCGAGAGAGAAAGAGAGCGAGAGCGAGAGAGAAAACAGACAGTCGACGCCGGCCACAGCTAACACCCATGCCCAGGACTACTTCAAGGACGACACGTTCGCCCTGATCGGCTACGGCTCCCAGGGCCACGGCCAGGGCCTGAACCTCCGCGACAACGGCGTCAACGTCATCATTGGCGTGCGCAAGGACGGCAAGTCCTGGAAGGACGCCATCCAGGACGGCTGGGTCCCGGGCAAGAACCTGTTCGAGGTCGACGACGCCATCAGCCGCGGTACCATCGTCATGAACCTGCTCTCCGACGCTGCCCAGTCTGAGACCTGGCCGCACATCAAGCCCCAGCTGACCAAGGGCAAGGTGCGTTTTTTGGGGGAGCTGTTTTTGTACGGTCCTGTTCCCACCCCCTCTTAACTAACCATTGGCAGACCCTCTACTTCTCCCACGGCTTTTCCCCCGTCTTCAAGGACCTGACCAAGGTCGACGTCCCCAAGGACATTGATGTCATCCTGGTCGCCCCCAAGGGCTCCGGCCGCACCGTGCGCTCGCTCTTCCGCGAGGGCCGCGGCATCAACTCGTCGTTTGCCGTCTACCAGGACGTCACCGGCAAGGCCGAGGAGAAGGCCCAGGCCATTGGTGTCGCCATCGGCTCCGGCTACCTGTACAAGACCACCTTTGAGAAGGAGGTCTACTCTGACCTGTACGGTGAGCGCGGCTGCCTGATGGGCGGCATCCACGGCATGTTCTTGGCCCAGTACGAGGTGCTGCGCGAGCGCGGCCACAGCCCGTCCGAGGCCTTCAACGAGACCGTCGAGGAGGCCACGCAGTCGCTGTACCCCCTGATTGGCGCCAACGGCATGGACTGGATGTTCGAGGCGTGCTCGACCACGGCCCGCCGCGGCGCCATTGACTGGACCCCCAAGTTCAAGGACGCCCTGAAGCCCGTCTTCAACAACCTGTACGACTCGGTCCGCGACGGCACCGAGACCAAGCGCTCGCTCGAGTACAACAGCCAGCCCGACTACCGCGAACGCTACGAGGCCGAGATGGAGGAGATCCGCGGCCTGGAGATCTGGCGCGCCGGCAAGGCCGTCCGGTATGTCCCCCCCCCCCCCCCCCCTCCTCCCCCTCTTTCCTTTGGGCCTGCCTGCTTGCCCTTTCTCTCTCTCCTGCATGCGTTTTGTCTGACTCATTTGCTAATCTTTTTTCTTTGCAGCTCTCTGCGCCCTGAGAACACAAAGTAAATTTTGCGACGATAGGCGGTGCTGACGGATCGACGAGCCCCCCAACGGTTTCTCCCTTTTATTTTGTTTTGCGCGGCGGTCCGGAGCTTTTTTGATACTGGGTATTTGGGGAGCGGAACAGCTCGACAAAGAGAAGGGACAAAATATGACGAGGAGAGGGACGGGAGAAAATAAAACTGTTTGTCTTTACCAGAAAGGAAAATGCCATGTTTAATATTGATGCCATGTTCTCGGTGTGTTTGGTCTGGAAGGGGGGATTCTTTTTCTTCTTTATCGTGTCTCCTGTCTTGTTCAAAAGATTGAAAGGTTACTACGACACCATGCCACCGAAAAAGAAAAAAAAGAAAAAAAAGAAAAAAAGATAACTGTCCTGATCCGATCTCGAGAGGCTCGATTTTGCACGAGTGATGGCAGAACCTACTCGGATGCCATGCAGTGACCGCCGTGCACGATTCACATGAAGAGACTCACGTCTACAACGGTGAGCCCTTGTTGAGAGCTGGCGATGTTTCTACGCAACACAGCAGCCCTGTTTTCTCCGCTATCGGCACCGGTGTTAAGATACACAACAAACCCGGCCCATCCCCCTTGCGATTCCGCAATGTGACGAGACGGCGAGATAGGGTAAATGAGTCAAGCAAACCCCCCGAGACTCCCCGTTCTGCTCGTGATTGACGGGAGTTCTTGTCTTGGTCTTTGGCACAGCCCTCGTCGTCATTTTTGCCGCCGCCATCCCCCCCCGCCACCCCCCCCCCCCCCCCTTTCAAAAATGGCCGACCTGTCGACCTGCCCGCCGCTGACACGGGCGTCTGTCGTCGACGCCCACAACCTCATCCGCCCGTTCATCCACCGCACGCCCGTCCTCACCAATCGGACGCTCGACACCCTCGCGTCGACGCCGCGCTCCGGGGCGTCGACGCTGGGCGTGGCCGACGCCTCTACCGGCGGAGCCTCCCCCCCTCGTCGCCCCGCCCACCCGACGTTCCGCCTCTGGTTCAAGTGCGAGAACCTGCAGCGCATCGGCGCCTTCAAGGCGCGCGGCGCCTTCCATGCCGTCGAGCGGCTCAAGCGCGAGCCGGGATGGGAGGAGAACGGCGGCTACCAGAAGGGGGTTGTCACCCACAGTTCTGGTAACGTCTTGAAGCGAAACCCCCCCCCCCCTTCCTCCTAAAGTATTCCTGACTCACAAAAAATGTTCCCAGGCAACCATGCCCAGGCCCTGGCCCTGGCCGCCGCCACGGCCGGCATGCCCGCCCACATAGTCATGCCGCGCATCTCGACGCCCACCAAGGTGGACGCCACCCGGGGCTACGGCGCCAACGTCGTGTTCAGCGGGTCGACGGCCGCCGAGCGCGAGGCCGTCGCCGCCGCGGTGATTGCGGAGACGGGCGGGCGGCTCGTGCCGCCGTACGACCATCCAGACATTATCCTGGGGCAAGGCACGGTCGGGCTGGAGCTGCAGGAGCAAGTGGCCGAAGCCAAGAAGGCTGCGTCTGCGTCTGCGTCTGCGAGCACCGGAGGGCCGACCGCGCTTTTGCGGGCGCCCGTCACCGAGGCTGCTGCTGCCACCGGCACCGGCACGTCCCCCGGCCTCGACGCCATGATGACACCTTGCGGCGGCGGCGGCCTGCTGTCGGGCGTGGTGCTGTCGGCGCAGGGCACGGGCGTAAAAGTGTTCGGCGCGGAGCCGTCGCTGGACGGCGCCGACGACTGCGCGCGGGGGCTGGCGCAGGGCAAGCGGATCGAGGCGGTGCGGTCGCTGACAATCGCCGACGGCCTGCGCACGCCGGTGGGGGTGCACAACTGGGCGGTCCTGACGGGACAGGCGGCGCAGGGAGGAGGGGGCGTGGACGGTGTGTACGCGGTCGCAGAGGAGGAGATCCGGGCGGCCCTTCGGCTGCTGCTGGAGCGGCTCAAGGTGGTGGTGGAGCCGAGCTCGGCGGTGCCGCTGGCGGTGGTGCTGTTCAACGAGGAGTTCCGGCGGCGCGTGGAAGAGGAGGCCGGCGCCGACGGGTGGGACCTGGGGATTGTGCTGAGCGGCGGCAACATCAGCCTGGAAGCCTTTGGAAAGCTTTTTCCGCCCCAAGAGGCTGCAGCGTAGTGAGAGAGAGAGAGAGAGAACGGAGAAGATAGTGCTGTCTGCGTCGTACGAAATTACTATATTATTCTTGTATGATGTAACCCTTGGATGAAGTAAAATGCTATGAGTATAATCCAACCCGCCCTCCCATAAAAACATGAAGGCTATGCTGCAATGAATGGTATCCAATTTCAAATATCCCCCCCCCCCCCCCCCTCCTTTCTAGCACTCTGCTTCGTCGTCGCCTTTATCGTCGTCCCTCGCTGTCCTCATCCTCCGCCTTCCTCCGCCACTAGTGACTATGGAAGCTTGTTCAGCTTCTCGTCCATGGATATGCGCCACCGGGGCCCAAAGTGCCGCAGCATAAAGATGCATGCATTGCCGATGAAGAATGCCAGCAGCGCCACCATGGTGCACAGCCAGCCGTAGCCCATGGCGTCGATGAGCGGCTGGGCGACGAGGGCGCCCACGCACGAGAAGATGTTGCGGAGGAAGTTGTTGAGGGCGATGCCGCCGGAGCTGCGCCGCGGCATGAACTCCGTCAGCATGGTCGTGACGGCGCCAAAGACCAGCATGCTGCCGATGCCAAAGAAAAAGTTGGCAATCGCCGGCACCAGCCAGAAGACGCCGTGCTGGGCCGTCCAGCCGAACCAGATGAGCGTGGCGGGAAACAGGCTAGCCGACAGCCAGGCGTTCTCGCGCATGCGGTCCTCTGGCAGAAACACCAGCCGGCCGTGCTCGTCGTAGCGGCCGGCCTTGCGCGCCTCGCGCGCCATGATGCTGTCGATCCAGCGGCCGCCCAGCAGCGACGCCAGGATGTAGCCCAGGCTGTTTGGAATGTACATCAGGCCGACGGCGAGCTCGCTGAAGTGGTAGGTCGGGCTCGAAAAGGCAGACTGCACGCTGACGTTGAGCACAAAGAGCGAGCCGAACGTCACGGAGCCGTAGACGACGGTGAGCAGGATGGGCGGGAGCTTTAAATACAGCAGCACGGACAGCGGGTGCACAAACGCGTACTTGAGGAAGACGCCCGCACGCTTCGTGTGCACGCGCACCGACTGCGTTGTGGTCATGCGGCTTAGCGGTGCCGTATCGGCGGCGGCGGCGGCGGCCTGGTCGCCAGCGCCATCACCGGCAGCAGGAGCGGCGGGACCTTGCCGCCCGCGCGGCAGCCGCTGGCTGTTGCGGGCCAGCGTCTCGGGCAGGCAGAAGAACACCATGACCAGCGTGAGGCCGCCGTAGATGGCCAGAAACCACATGGTGCTCTGCCAGCCCCATTTCTCGGAGAGCGCACCGCCGACGATGGGCGCAAACAGGGGGCCGGTCAGCGGGCCCAGGTAGAATATGCCCATGGCGCGGCCGCGCTCGCGCGGCTCCCAGATGTCGGCCAGCGTGCCGGCGCCGACGGCCTGGACAGAGGCCGACGCGCCGCCGCCCAGCACGCGCATGACGATCAGCATGCTGATGCTCTTGCTGATGGCGCTCAGGATGGAGAAGACGACAAAGAACGAGAAGGAGATGATGTAGATGGTGCGGCGGCCGAGCGTCTCGGAGAAGGAGGACCACCACAGCGGGAAGATGCCCATGGCCAGCATGTAGAGCGCAACCGTCAGGTTGGCAACGGTGGACGTCGTGTTCAGCTCCTTGGTCAGCTCGGCCAGCGACGGGTAGAAGATGGACGAGCCCATGGGCCCGCCGGCGGCCGAGAGGGCTATGATGAGCGTGATCAGCCACTTGGTCTTGTTGCGGTAGTCGTAGGGGTGCTCGATCTCGGGCAGGATGGCGAAGCGGCCAAACAGACCGCGGCGCTTGGACCGCGGCACGACGGTCGGCGTCCGGGAGACGGCGCGTGACAGCGCCGGGGACGCCCTGCCGTGGGCATGCGACTGCGAGCGGTGGCTCTCGATGGCCTGCAGTCCAGCACTGGCCTCGTCGGCAAAGGGCGGGATGCCGTCGTCTTCGGGGGGTTCTTCGTTGTCGTCGTCGTCGTCGTCATCGTCGTCGCCGTCGCCGTCGCCGTCCTTGTTGCCGCCGCCAACCTCTTTGTTCGGCCGGTTGGCTGCCGGCCCGCCCTCTTCGCCACCGTCGTCGCCGCGGTGTGCCTGCTTCTCGTCCAGCGCCTCCGTCCTAGCCCCGGTCTGCGCCCCGGACAGCTCCGTGCCGCCCTCGGAGCTACCACCGCCGTCGTGAGGCTTTGTCGGTGTCGGCCCCGTGTGTCTGCCGGTCCGGTCTTCTCCTTGTTTGTTGTTGCCCTCGGCCATGGCTGTGGTCTCTGGGCGGCTCGATGCGCCAGCCAGTCGCGTCTTGTTCTTTTATATCCACTGGCTGTGGCGCGAGGTCTTTGGATTCGCTTTTCCCTCTCAATCGCCAATACCTTGCGATTGGAGGAGATGCGCTTTGAGGGGAATGTCTGAGGCGAAAGCCAACGTAAAACTGGGCAATGGTGTATTGTATGAAGAAAGGCTCGGGCTTTTCTTCTTCTTTTTCTGTCTTTCCTTTTCTTTTTTTCTACGAGAGAGCCAAGCGAAACCCAACGCAACGATACAGTCATTTTCTAGTCATAATACTACGTAGTCCACAGCACTGTGTGAACCGGGAATAACACTGATCGGCCGCACGATAACACAACGGGGAAAGGAGGTTCGTCGACGAGACTTAACCGAGCTTCAGTGTTGGCTGCCCTGGCTGCCCTAGCTGCCCTGGAAGGTCCGTCACCAAGACTGGGTCAGTCCGGAGTACGGAGCACAAAGACAGAAAGAAGTACTCCGTACAGAACGAAGGAAAGGGAAGGGCAGGTGGGTCGTTAACCGCGGAAGGAAATTCTGGGGGGGCGGCAGTTGCCACTCATGCTCCTTCTCTGTCCAGGAACGGAAGGCGCCTAGGCCAGCGAGCCGGGCGGGGTGCCGACAAACGGGGCGCCCAGCCTCTGGGGGACGGCTAGTGCCCATTGTAGAGGATTAGTGCACAGAGTGGGCGGGTGCAGTGCGGAGTAATGCACGGCGTACGGAGGAGTTGCGGCTGCGCTGCTTTTGTTGTCGGTTGGTGCAGCCCACCCCGAGCTGCCATTGCAGATGGCGCAACACAAAACTCTGCGCATGGCGACATCGCCCTTGGAGACGCACGGCACGCATTCTGTAATGCGGACCTCGCGAAGGGCACCGGTTGCGCTGCCGCCGTGGTCGGCCTGCCCGCCCTGCATGATCCTACGACGTAGACTTGGTGTGGTGTTAGTGAGCGGTCCTTGCACGAGGCAGCCAGGCCCAAAATGGCCTGACAAAGGCCAGGCCAGCACCGGGTAATCGGCATGCCCCTGTGGCGATCAGTGCGATATACGGAGCGCAAAGGCCTGGAGCCGCTGTTGCATCTAATCGCTGGTCGTTGAGTTCTCCATCCCCGAGCAGACGGACAAGCTGTGGCAGCGCAAGTGAAGGTGCTCTCGACTACCACTGCCGCCGTGCCATCGGCATATACTGCCCGTTGCGGTCGGAGCATTCTACCGCGTCGGTTTACACCGAACATCTGGCAGCGCCTTGCGACGACGTCACTGCGCTGAGTAAGACAGCTATCGTATCCGCGTCGTACATGCATATCCATACGCGGAAAGCGCGCCCCTGCATTCCGCAGCCTTGCGGGGCTCCATGGTCTGGCAGGCGCATCCGGGGAGCATGCACGGCCGCCTGCTGAGAGGGAGTCATTCGCCGAGGGCATTTTTTTGAATCCGGGAAGGAGCGATTCTGTCTGTCCACGGGATCGGTTTCCCTGCCCGATTGTGGGGTGGCAAGTCGGTGGTGGGCGGTGAAGCCGCGGCCGCTACCGCACATGGGAGGGTCTTTTTTTTTCTGCCATGTGCTCTGCGGAAAAGAGCAGTGACTGTTTCAATGGGCCCACTTTTCGAAAGACATCAAATTCGAGAGACGCTGAGCTTTGCCCCAGCGGAATCGGAAAAAACGACCTGGTTGAAGAGCGCTTCCTGTTCCTGCTGCTTTGCATACTACCCGCTGTCCACTGCGCACACCATGTCCCTCACCGACGCCGCGCCGGCCGAGGCCGCCCGCGCCGCCAAGGCCGCCTCCCACATCCTGGCCACCCTCTCTGCCGACGAGCGCAACGACGCCCTGCTCGCCATGCACAACGGCCTCGCCGCCTCCCGTGACGCGATCCTGGCCGCCAATGCCCAGGACCTGGCCCTCGCCCAACGTGAGGCGGCCGAGGGCCGCCTCAACCCGTCGCTCGTCTCGCGCCTCGACCTCGGCCGGAAAGGCAAGTGGGAGGACATGCTGCAGGGCATCCTCGACGTGCGCGACCTGCCCGACCCCGTCGGCCGCGCCACCCTGCGCACCCGCCTCGACGACGGCCTCGTGCTCGAGCGCGTCACCTGCCCCATTGGCGTGCTGCTCGTCATCTTCGAGGCCCGCCCCGAGGTGCTCGCCAACATTGCCGCGCTCGCCGTCAAGTCGGGCAACGCCGCCCTGCTCAAGGGTGGCAAGGAGTCCACCCAGACCATGCTGGCCATGGCGGCGGTGCTCGCCCAGGCCCTTGCGGGCGGCGCCACCGGCGCCACTGCCGTCCCGCCCGCCGCCGTCCAGCTCGTCACGCGCCGCGACGTCGTGCAGGAGCTGCTCGCGCTCGACCGCGACATCGACCTCGTCGTGCCCCGCGGCTCCAACGAGCTCGTGCGCTCCATCAAGGCCGGCACGCGCATCCCCGTCCTGGGCCACGCCGACGGCATCTGCAGCATCTTTGTCGACGAGGACGTTGCCGACGCCGCCCAGGCCGCCGCCGTGCTGCTCGACGCCAAGACGGGCTACCCGGCCGCCTGCAACAGCGTCGAGACGCTGCTCGTGCACGAGGCTGCCCTCGGCGGACCCGCCTTTGCCGCCGCCGCCCGGACGCTGCTGGGCGCCGGCGTGACGCTGCGGTGCGACGCCGCCACCAAGACGGCGGCAGCAGCGGCGGCGGAGCCGCTCGACGAGGCGGCGCGCGCCAAGGTGGTCGACGCCGTCGACGACGACTTTGACACGGAGTTTCTGTCGCTGGACCTGGCCGTCAAGGCGGTGCCGTCGCTGGACGCGGCCATTGCGCACATCAACGCGCACGGGTCGCACCACACGGACGTGATCCTCACGGCCTCCGAGGCGCACGCCGAGACGTTCATGGCGGCCGTCGACTCGTCGGGCGTGTACTGGAACGCGTCGACGCGGTTTGCCGACGGCATGCGCTACGGCTTCGGCACGGAGGTCGGCATCAGCACAAACAAGATCCACTCGCGGGGCCCCGTGGGCCTCGAGGGCCTCACCATCTACAAGTACAAGCTGCGCGGGTCCGGCCAGGTGGTGAGCGACTACGGCAGCGGCAAGAAGCAGTACAAGCACGAGTCCCTGCCGTTGTAGGACGGATGAGGCTGTGGGTGGGTGGGGTGGGCGGCCGGCCTTTTGCTGGCCACTTTTGCCCTTGTGTTTTGTGCTTTTGTGTGTTGGGGGAGTACGAAAACTCAAAGAGCGATCCGGGCATCCCAAGTTTTAGCGGCCATCATCGAGGTGTTTGTTTTTTGTGTTTTTGTACCTTGGATTTGTTTTTTTCCTCTTATTTTCGCGGGAAACCAGGATCCGGTGGGAAAAGCAAACGTAAATGGAAATGAGAGCTTGTTTGACTGGCTGGCACCGTGGCGCTGCTGCATCATGGACCGAAATTTGAAACAAAAGTAAACAAAGGGGGGGGAACTCGTAATGAGAAAATAAACAGCACAAAAGGCCACACTGCCTCGGCCACCATGCGCCAATGCTGCTTTTAGATGTTCTGCCTCTGTCTTTTTCTTCTTTTTCTGCTCCTTCTTTCCACCCACAGATCCACGCAGCAACTCACACATGTGCATTCCTTTTTGCGTATTCTCTCGAATGAGTTGGGATTAAACATTTTTCTCGTCATGCGTAATACAGGTTGGTGGTTGGTTTCTTTTTTCTTTCTTTTTTTGTCAGGGTGTTGGTTGCCCCCCCTCAAATAGCCAACCAAAGAACACATGCCGTCTCCTTTTTGTATGTACTTTCTCGCATAACGTCGTGTCATCATATACAACAAAAGAAACAAGCAACAAAAAAACAGAGAGGGGGGAGGGGTGTGGAAGTGAAAGGGGGAAAGGAGAGGTAATCGTACAAGAGAAAGGGTGAGACGAGAGGGGGGCGGGGGAGAATTAGAAGAGGAAGAAGGAAGAAATAAAAAAAGAAAAAAGAAAGGGGGGGCAGCTCAAGGGCCAAAAAGAAGAAGAAATGACAAGCCAAAAAGAAGACACCGAAAAACAAAAACAAAAGGAAGACCACCCAAAAATGAACAAGGAAAGAAGGAAAGAAGGAAAGAAGGAAAGAAAAAAAGAAGAAACACCCCCTCCCTCTTTTTTTTTCACTGCTCCCGTCCACGGTAGTTGCCCATCTTCTCGATTGAGCTCATCAGCCCACTGCGCGTCCCCAGCCCGCTCGGCGGCCGCGGGATGCTGCCCGCGGAGCCGCTCATCTTCCGGTCGTGGCCAATGCGCCCAATGCGGCTCGGAACACCGCCCGTCGCCATGGTCGAGCTGCTCGGCGGCTTGAGGCCGGAGGCGCGGCCCACACCGTGCATGCTCATGGGCCGAGCACGCCCTGGCGTCGTGGCCGTGCTGCTGCTGATGTGGCTGCTGACGCTGCCGCTGGCGTGGTTGTTGTTCGCCGCCATGCTGTTGCGGTTCGAGCCGGTGTTGCTGCTGATGCTGGCGCTGGTGCTGGCGGGCGGCCCGCCGATGCCCGACATGGATGCCCTCGAGGACGGCCGCGGCGTCTTTGGCGGCGGTGCCTTGCGCGGGGACATGGCAATGGCGGTCGGAGGACGGTCGCTGCCGCCCGACACCCCCGAGATCGACGCGCTGGCCGCCGCCTTGGGCTTCGGCGCAGAGCTCGCGGCAGCAGCAATAAAGCTCTGCTGCTGCATCGCCATCATCTCCTCGGCCAGGATGACCAGCTCGCCCTTTTCGACGCGCTCCTGCTCCAGCAGTGTGCGCAGCTCGGCGTTGTCGGCCTTGACCGTGCGCACCACGGCCTCGAGCTTCTCGACCTCGGCGCCCAGCTCCTTGACCTGCGCGGCGTCGCGCACCTCCCGCTGCCGCCGCTCGTCCTCGGCCCGCCGCTCGTCTTCGCCGGGAACGGCAGCCGCCTTCGTCATCAGGGTGGCGGCGTCGCGGCCGATGCGCAGCTTGTCGTTCTCCACAGCCAGGGCCTCGGCCACCGCCTCGAGCTCCCGCACCCGCTTCTCCCAGCGCGCCTCGTAGCTCTTCTTCAGGGCCGCCACCTTGGTCTCGTGCTTCGCCTTGTACGCCAGGTGCAGCTCGCGCGCGACGCGCTCGACGGCAATCTCGACCTCTCGCTGGACCGACGATCCGCCGCCGCCGCCGTTAGACGAGGTCGAGCCACCAGGACTCCGGGTCTTGTTGTTCTCTGCGTCAGCCGTCGCCCGTCCAGCGCGCATCGCGGCCATCTTGGTTTCGGCCTCCTGCGCCATCATCTCGGCAGCTTCGCGGCGCTTCTCCGACTCGTCGAGCTTGGCCTCGAGCTCGTCGCGGTCGCGGTGGCCCAGCACAATCTCGCCCTTGACCTTGCGCAGCACGTCCTCCATTTCGCGCCCGCGGCGCTCCCACTGGTCCTTTTCTTCCGACAGCAGGTCGCGCGTACCTCTCTCCTCGCGCAGCCGCTCCATGCATTCGCCCACGCGCGTCTCGGCGTCGCCGACCGCCGTCTTGAGTGCCAGCACCTCGGCCTCTTTGCCGCTAAGGGAGGCCTTGAGGCTGCTGATCTCGGACAAGAAGCTGGACTTGAGGCTCTCGAGCTCGCGCGGCGTCACGGTGGGGATGCTGCGCGGCGTCGGCAGAGGGGGGATTTCAAAGTCGAGAAGGTTGGCCAGGCTCCTGCGCCCCGGCGTTGCCGCTGATGTCGCCCCGACGTCGGACATGGAGGAGACGCCATTCGTCGACGAAACGCTCGAGTGCATAGCGGGGCCGAACCGCCCCTTGGTCGGCGACATTTGCTGCGCGTGGGCAAAGCGCAGCTGCTCGGTGAAGTCCATGAGGAGATTGGTCGTGTTCCCGTGCTCGTAGTAGCCCGTGCGGCCCGGCAGCGGGCCACCCGCGCCGGCGCTCGTCGCGCCGTTTGTAGCGGCACGGGGCGTGCGCTGAGAAGACGACATATCCATGCCGTTGACGGATCCACGGCGCGCGTGGCCGTTGGTCGACGGCACCTTGTTGGGGCTGTTTGTGCCGCCCGTTGTGGCGCTTGCTCCTCCGACGCGAGACAGCGTCGGAACAGCGGAAAACGTGCTAAAGGTGCTGGCCATGGTGTCGTCCATGGCGGCAAGGTCTTCGTCTGGGGTGGAGAAGCCCCTGCCGCTGCCGCTTGCCAAGCTGTCCCGCCGCCTGGGCATGTGCTGGAACGGAGAGTGGTGGTGGCGCGGGGCATGGGAGCCCTGGGAGCCCCCCTCGCTGTTCCGGCTGTTGGTGTCGTTTTCAATGGCGCTCGCCTCGTCCTCGAATATCTCAATGGCCTGCTTCAGGCCCTCGTTGAGCTGAATGGCCTCGTCTAGGCTCATCTGGCGGCCGTGCAGGGGCTGCTGCTGCTTCTGGATCTGGGTGAACAACGCTTGGCCGGGCTGGGACGGCGAGTTCGGTACTACCGGCGGCTGAACCGGCAGCTGTTTTGGAGACCTCGGTCCGGCCGGGGTCGATGCGCCCGACGACGGCCCCGGAGAAGCGGCAACCACCGGCGGCACACTGACCCTAACAGGGAACCGCTTGTCGGGGCCCGTAAACTTTCGCGGTGTGCGGCCGAGAGGCAGTGCGGGGGGGGGCATCTGGTTCGAGGAGGCGGTGGACATTCTTCGCGTCGGGGGAGGGACTGTCGGGGGAGGCGACGACGCGGTTGAAGAGGCCTGGTCGTCGCCGGTGCCGCGCCGGCTCTCGGCACCGCTGTCGGGCGACGCAGGACTGCCCAGGGTCGCCGAGCTGGCGGCCGAGGACGAGGGCGGGCCGCCTGCCACGCGGCCCTGGAGAATCTTCAGCGGTGACAGCTCGCTCCCGGAGAGGATGCGCGAGCCGGGACGGCCTTGCCGGCCAGTCAGGGACGGTGGCGGCATGGATGGTGCTGCCGTGACAGACGGCGGCGGGGCCGGTTGCTGGCCGGGCAGTGGTGACGTGTTCTCCTGGCTGCCGCTGGTGGGGTGGCCGCTGTCAGTATCGATATTGTTGTTGTTGTTGTTGTTGTTGTTGTTGTTATTGTTGCCGCTGCTGCTGTTGCTGGGTGTCGCGGTCACGACAGAGTTCATAAACGGCGAGCTGCTGCAGGCCGCGTCCATGGCGACGGTGCGCTTGAGCGTCGCGATGGCGTCGTCGGAGAGGGAATATGTCGCGGTCAAGGACGACGCGTGGACAGCGTCGTAGGCGTCGGTCGCGAAGGCAGCGGGATACGGCAGTGCTGCTGCCGGCGATGGCGAGGGAATGCTGTTGAGCGTCGCGTTCTGGAGAGGAGCCAGTGGCGATGCCATATGAGGCGGAGGGGGAGGGAGGAGGGCGGTAGAAGGGAGGGTCTGGCGTTCTTTCTGCGCTGTCTTGCATTCAACGTCCGGGGCAAGCCTGGGCAGATGCAAGAAAGGAAGAACAGAAGAACAGAAGAACAGAAGAACGGACGAACAGACGAAAGAAGAGAGAAGAAGCACAGACAGCGGCAGAAGAGCAAGCAAAGCGCCAACGGTCGAATAGAGAGAGCCGTAACAATTAAGGAGGGTGTGGGGAGGGAGGGGACACGCGCAGAAAACGGAATAGAGGGAAGCGGAAAGGAGAAAGGGGAGGGAAAAGCGGCGGAAAAAGCAACAGAGGCGGTTTGGTCCCAAAAACGAAGAAAAAGATAGCACAGCGATGCGGTGTGCGGAGACGCAAAATGTGTGGGTATGCGGCCTGCTGCACTGCGCTGAAGAAAGGGGGGGTGCGGCGGCCAATCTGTTATGATTGCCCAAGGGTCGAGCGAGCCCACACCCAGGCTCCGCGTTCTTTGCCGTTTCGCTCTAGGCCCAAAGGGGCATTGTTGCTAGGGTAACAGTGGGTAAGTGCTCACGTGATCTTCCAGGGGGGCGCCGGGATGGCGAGCGGCTGCGCCCGTTTTCTCGCGCCAGCTGTCTTCTCCCGCATTACGAGTATTTTAACGCGTAGCCCGCGCAAGCTAAGATACGTTGGGCATGTTATGTTTTACGGGATTGAGGTTCTTTGGGGGCTTTTCGGCGTGTTTCTCTGGTGGTGTGGCTTCAGGGGGCTACGGAGGAATGCGCCACAGCCAATTTCAGCCGTTTGTTATGCAATCGAGATTTGCCCGCCGGGCAATAACGCCCGGATTCATGCGCGACGGCGCGTCGTTTCGTACACAGTACGGAGTACGAGTACGGAGTGCTCGTCCTTGTAATACTGGTACTCGTCGGTGCTTAGTGGAGTGCAGGTCGTGTGGGGGAACGGCTGGGCGATTCATGCCGAGGGTGCAAATACGACGTATGATCTCTCATAATAGCATCTTGTGTTTGCTCTCTGGGGATCTTCATAAGATTGCCTGCAACATGGGTGGGTGAAGGGTGGAAACAACGCACGGGACGGAGCACGGAGCACGACGTATGGCATTGCAACGGCACCGGTCTGGCCCGGCCCCAGAAGGAGACCATCTGAACATTTTTATATAAATAAAAATCAAAGAACTGCGTACATGTCTCGTCGTAACGTCGTCACATAAACCCAATCTATATAAAAGGACAAGGCAAAAGGGGAGGGGAAAGAAGAACAGGTCTGATGCCTTCCCCCCGGTTTGCTTTCATCGGCCAGCCAAACCCAATGTCCAAAGACGGCTCGAGCGCCTTCGTACCTCGGCTGGCAACAGAGAAACATAAAGAAACGAGAAAATCCTTCTTTTCCCTCGCCGGCATAAACAACGGTCATTGGGTCATTAATAAACCAACAGAAAGAAAGGAAAAGAGAAGAGGACGGCGCAGAGGCACAGGGGGGGGGGGGTATGAAAACAAGAGGAGGTGGCGAAGAGAGAGAAGGAGAGAAAGAAAAAGAAAGCAGAAAGAGGGGGTTGGGGGGGAGACCACTGGGAGCGCCTTCTTCATACACAAAGCTTGCCGTTCGCCAGAATCCTCCAACAAAAAGGCTCTGATGTCGGGAAACATATCGTGCCGCCCCCCCTCCTCTCCCAGCATGTCTTCATTGTAGGAAGTGAGCGGGAAACGAAAGAGGGAACAAAGCCGGTCGCCAGCCAAATAGTACTGGAGAGACCCATGCGTGAGACAGATTCGATAGAAAGCAGAGCAAGAATGGGTCCCTCTCTCTCTCTCTCTCGTTCTCTCACTCTCGCGTTTCTTCAGTTGTTTTTTTCTTCATCGGTCTTTTTCATTGGCTTTGTGTGCTGTCCCAACTCGTTTATCCTGCTGTCGTTTTTGCCTGAATTACATCACAGGGCTTGACAACGTCAAGATTTTTTTTAGTCTCCAAGCAAAACACAGCTTTGCTTTCACCCCGTCCATATCCATAAAAAAAGAAACAACGTTTATCTGGCCACATAAAAAATAAAAGAGGAAAGGTAAACCAAAAAAGACAAACTAGGAAAAAAAGAGATGAAAAGCTTCAGGGAAAACAAAAAGTCCGGCAGAAAAGAGGCGAACATAAAGTCTTTAAAAATTAAATCCTTCCATGCGAGTTGTCAGAGGGGGGGGGGGAAGGGGGTGCGAGGAGAGAGGGGGGTTTGGGCGTTCAGTCATCAGGCATATACACCATATTCAGGCATTTAGAGGAACAGAAAAAAAAGAAAGAAAAAAAGAAAAGAAAAAAAGGATGTGAAGACTCCCAGGCGCTCACCCAGTTGGAGACAAAGATACCTTGCCGCAAACACCATGCTAGCAAGTGTCATCCCAAATTGGGGGGGGGGAACCGCCTGGAAACAAGACAGAGGAGAAAAAGAAGAAGAAAAGAGAACGGGAAGAAAAAAAAAAGAGAAAAAAAAAGAAGAAAATAGCAAGGCTTGCTCAAATGAAGGTCGTCTGGGTCTCGTAAGGAGATGATAAGGAGTTCAGTCGTGGTGTGGGTCCCGTGTCGTGTGTAAAAAAGGCTATTCCAAAAAAAAGTCGTGAAAAATGCATGTCGATCGCTTTTCGTTTAGGTTCTTGTTGTTGGGTCATTAATCACTTGAAAGCATCCCTCCGTCCGGCCTGTGAAGGATCCAAGCGTTGGAGAGAGAAGAAGGAAGAAGAAGAGGAGAAGAAGAAAAAAACAGAGAGAGAAAGAGAGAGAGAGAAAAAAGAAAGAAAAAAGGGCAAAAGGAAGGCGTAGCCAAAATAGAACAACAAAAAAAAAAGGGGGGAAGAAAGAAAAAGAACTGGTCAGTGTGTTGACCTTCGTGGCTGAGGGCTGAGTTTCGTCAACGGGTTGGGTTTCAAACTGTCCCAAAAGTCGTTCATGTCGTAATCTAGTTCGTTGTGTGAGGGCTGTCGTTGAGCCCCCCCGTAAACAAACTCCAAGGGGAAACATGGGATGTTTTTAACACCCCCCCTTCTCCCCCCCCCCCGGCGGGGGCCACCCCTGTTGGACTTGGCCCTTCAAAACAGGCGCCAAGTGTTTTCTTTATCTGCGTCTCTGGACGCCGACAGCCGGGGCAGCGCGGGTCAGAGCGGCGGCAGCATCGTACACCGCCGAAGGCATGGACGAGTCAAGAAGGGTCTTGCGGCGCTTCATGTCGAGGGAAGCCCGGTCGTCGTCGTCGTCGCGACCTCTCTTCATGCCGGTCGGCGTGCCGTTCAAAGCTTGGGCATTGTACCCGCTCTGCATCGCACCAGCCATGTCTGCAGGCGCAGCATACACGTCCTGCGTCGTGGCGCCGTTTGCGTTTCCGCGGTCGTTGGTCACGACATTGTACAGGGTGCTCGAGGCCTGCGTGGCGGCAGCGGCGGCAGCCGTGCGCGGCGGCGTGTTGTAGCCCTGCTGCGTGTAGTAGGCCTGCGATGCCGCAGCGCTGCGCGGCGTCGACCGGCCCGAATTGGCCTGGTGGTTGGCCGCAGCCGTCACCTCGGGCGACAGGTGGCTGTGCTCGCTCTGCAGCGTCGCCACCTGGGGCGCGCCGTAGTTGTACTGCGCACGGTTGGCATCGTACGCGCTGCTGTCATGCGTGTACTCGGTCTCGTGCTCGTGCTCTTCCTCGTGCACGCCGTGCGAGACGCCGTGGGGCACACCGTCCCCGGCGTGGCTGGCGTGCGAGTGCAGCATGCCGTTTGTCGCCTTGTGCTCGATGGCTGGCTCGTTTCCAGAGGGCCCTGCAATCGAAGAGCGATTTGTCGGCGGCGCGGAGATGTCGTTCTTGACGTAGCCGCCTGCAGCGGCGGCGGCGGCAGCGGCGTTGTGGCCATACATGCTGTTGCGGTCCTGCGGACTGCCGTTCGGTGCACTGCCAGGGTAGCCGTGCGTCTGCTGAGCTTGTTGCTGGCCGTGGTGCGGAGTCTGCTGCTGCGGCGGAGGTTGCTGCTGCTGCTGCTGCTGCTGCTGCTGCTGCGACGGGGCCGGCGTCTGATGGTGGTACATGGGACGCGGCGCATCATACGACTGCGTTGTCGGCGGGTACGACTGCATGGCCTGCATCGGCGGGCCCGGCGGCGTGGTAGCTGGAGTAGCAGGCATGGAGCGGGCGTTGCTGAGGCTGGTGTCTATTGACATCGAGTTTGTACCCGGTGCCCCGTTGACACCTTGATGCGGCCACTGGAAGGGCTCCGATGCGCTCATGCTCCCACCCATCACGCTCGAGGCGCTGGTTGGCGGCGTGGGGAACGTGTGGGCCCGGTCAAGCGCCGGACGGCCGGTGGGCGTCGTCATGTTCGCGTGCGACGGCAGCGTCTGCTGCGGACCGGGAAGAGCCATCGTGGAGTGGTGCTGCAGAGACGGCAGGCCAGGAGCAGCCGCCTGCCCGTTACTCCGCATCTGGTTCTGCTCCTGTTTCCGGCGTTCAGCAGCGGCCATGACCTGGTTTGTGCGGTTCTGGTTGGTCGGGTGGTAAAGCAGGGCCGCAATGTTGTGCACGAAGAGGGGAAACAGAAGCTCCGTGATCTTCTCCTTGTTGGCAAAGTCCAGAGCACGCTCGAATGGAATCCTACGGTGGCATGTTAGCGAAGGTGGAACAGAGTTTTTGCAGGAAGAAGAAAACGAAGACGAAGAAAGGGGGGGGGGGGGGGGGGGGAGACAAAAAAAAACCTACCCACCCCCCTTAAAGGGCATAGGACCCAAATTTGCCAAATGGCGGACCATAGCGCGATTCAGAAAGCCAA
>JADHKO010000229.1:17147-48367 GCA_019925425.1 Ophiostoma pallidulum | reverse complement strand
GTCGGGTTGGGGCCTCGGTGTGCCTCCCCCCCCCCCCCAAAAAACCCGGGGGGGGCCAATTAGCACCCGCCAAGGGGTTTTTCCCCCCCCCCCCCCCCCCCCCCCCCCCCCCCCCCCCCCGGGGGCGACGACAACAACGGCGAGGACGACGACGTAACGAACCTGCAGACGATCACGACTCCGACGAGGCCAACCCCCCCTTGGCACAACAGCGAACCACGGCGGATGGTGGTGACGACACAACCGCATAGCGACCAATTACTGCGACAGCAACAGCTCCGGTACATCGGCGGCATCCAGAGTGTCGTCCGGCCGCGCTTGACGGTGTCCATTCTTTCTTTCGAACTCTTTGGTCTGTCCTGCGGCGTCTGGCGAACCATTGAACGCATCCCGAGCGACGCTCCACAGACCACGGATCACGGACGGCGACGGCGTCACGGAGTCACGGAATCACGCATCAAGACGCAACCATCGCACCAGGCGCTGTACCGCCCGTCACGACGCTGCCAGTTGACTTGCTACCCACACCTGCCGATCCCCTCTGTCCTCCTCTCCTTTGTCACATTGAATTGTGAGCAAGGGGGCACACGACGAGAGCATCAAGGGGGAAAACGAACGAACGATTGCTCTGCATTTTCTTTTTGTTCGCCTTGAGTGACGGACAGGCAGAAGCACGAGTGGCTTTCGTTCGGCACACTCGACCTATCTATCGACACCGTCGACATTTTATTTTTCTCTGGGACAATACTTCCCGCGAACCCTAAGGAGCCACAACCAAAGGAGAGGGAGTGCGTGTGCGTGTGTGTGCATTGGTCGACTCTCCTTGTCGACAGGCACAATAATCCCTGCGCATCTTCTTATCCTCCCTCCCACCTCTCCACATATCACAGCCGATCATGGCGTCTAGTCCACCAGGAGCGGCCGCCGATGGCGCTGCGGATGCCTTTGGCGAGGAATGGGCGCACGATCTGCGCCTGCGGTTCGAGCAGCTGCTTCGCACCCGCCGACTCGACCACCTGCAAGAGAACTGGTCACGACGAGGCTCACCAGCACCTCGGGAAGCCGCCTCCTCGAACAACCTGCGTGCAATCGCCGCCAGCCCATCACCTGACCGGCCATCAACCTCCTACGGCGGCAGCCGCTTCGGCGCCCCGGCTGGCTCGTCTGGCTCGCCTGGCCCCTCTGCTGCAGAAGCCAGCGGAAGTGGCTTTGCCTCTCCTGCCTCATCTTCTTCTCATACTCCATCCACACCCCCCTCCTACTCCTCATTACGCAATCTCCCAATGATCCCTCGTCCACCAGCAGCCAACGACCGCGAGCAGCAGTTTCGGAGCCTCCTCGTCACACTGTCTACGACGCCATTAAAGTACGAGAACCCCGGTCTGCTCGACGAGGCCCTGCAAGTCATTCCACTCGACCGCATATACAGCGAAGCCAACGAGGAATGCCAGGTGTTCCAGGCCGAGGCCGAGAGCATGGGTGACGGTCGCAAACCGATATGGGGCTACCAGGACTGTGTTGTTCGCGCCCTATTAATGTATGTCTTTCCTTTGGTGTCGTGAGAAACCCCTCGCAAATGGTCCCATCGTTCTAACCTGCCTTTTTTAGATGGTTTAAGAGATCATTCTTTACTTGGGTGAACAACCCACCATGCCCTGTCTGCTTCTCCCTCACTGTTGGCCAAGGCAACATCCGGCCGTCTCCCGAGGAGAGCGCATGCGGTGCCCTACTCGTCGAATCATACCGGTGTTCAAATCCAGCATGTGGGGCCTACGAGCGCTTCCCTCGGTACAGCGATGTCTGGCGGCTGCTGCAGACCCGGCGTGGTCGCTGTGGCGAGTGGGCGAACTGCTTCAGCATGCTGTGCCGCGCCGTTGGTGCTCGCGTGCGGTGGGTGTGGAACGCCGAAGATCACGTCTGGACTGAGGTCTACTCCTCCCACCAGAAGCGTTGGGTCCATGTTGACGCGTGCGAGGAGTCGTGGGACAACCCACGCCTGTACACGGAAGGCTGGAAGAAGAAGATGTCCTACTGCATCGCCTTCTCGATTGATGGCGCCACGGACGTCACCCGCCGCTACGTTCGCAAGAGCGAGTTCTCGCTGGAACGCACCAAGTGCCCCGAGGCCGTCCTGCTGTATGTCACGCAGGAGATCAAGAACCTGCGCCGCACCAACATGAGCAAGGATGAACGCTTTCGCCTGGAGAAGGAAGATTCGGCCGAGGACCGCGAGCTGCGCCAGTACGTCGTCAACTCCATTGCCCAGGCTGTGACGCGGCTGGTGCCTGGCTCCGTCGCCGGCCCCAGCAGCGGCAACAACCAGGGCCAGCCGTCGAGCAGCGGCTCGGAAGACGCAAAGGTGCCCGCAGAAGTCCATGGCCGCCAGAGCGGAAACGCCGAGTGGGTGGCTGCGCGGGGCGAGAACGGTCGCCGCCAGCAGGGAGGTCCCCACCAGCGCGGTCCTCAGGATCCTCCGCACCGTGGCTTCCCGTGATTCTGAAAAAGACCACGCACGAATCGCGCCGGGCCCCGCATCCGACGTCTCTTTACGCCGCGCATCCGGGGCGCCGTCTGATGCCGCCGCCGCCGCCCACCGAGCTAGCCTGCCAGCACAATGCCGGTTCATATACGAGCCGCGCCGGCCACGGAACGATGTGCCATACGACGACCGTTGCTCCCTCCCATCCGGGCTGTCTCTTCACGACATGAGGATGCGAGAGGGACCTGGCCAGAGTCTCAGTGCACCGTTCTCGGCCTTCTTAATACCAAACGACACATCCGCTGCCGTATCGCACGGCTTCGCCGAACAATGGATCTGCAGCTCTTGTCTCCTCTGCTTGTCTGTGCGCATCTTCTTGCGCACACGCATTCGGCAGTGTTGCCATCCTTTGCTTTGTATATCTAATTGGGAAACAACAGCAGCAGAACTGGCAGTCTGCCTGACTTATTTCCCCACCCCTTTTCTTTTCTTCTTCTTTTTGTTACTGTTGGATGTGTGTCTTGATGTGTATCTTGTGAACAGGCTCTTGTCACACCATATTTCTTTTGTTGCCTTTTTCTTCTTGTCCATGATTTCCCCGTACATCTTGCGGCTCCTCATACCTCCATGTGTCTATTTTGTCCTTTGGTCTTTTTTACAGGGTTTATTTACACCGGCGCAATGCATCAGGAGGGTATATATATATATCCACGTGCGAGACCGCACCTGGGAATCGAGTGTTGATGCCACGGGAGGGGCCGGTTTCTGTTCTGTTCTCTTTGGCGGGCGAGGGCGGGAGCTTGGGTCGGGCTAGACCCATAGTCAAAAAATCTAAATCTCACAGGTTACCAATACCGAGTCTCCTTTTCAGTAAACAAAGTGAATTGTCACCCGCCGGCGGCCCACCAGTGTCTTGGGTGACAGAACAAACACAACCATGTCCCCTTGACCCTCCACAGCTCGTTCTTTCCGTAGGTGTGTGTCTTCTCGGTAAGCCTGTCGGGAGCCTTTTCTGAGGGAGGCGAGAGAGGAGGATCACGATCATCTTGGTGAGCTTCCAATTGGAAGCCCTGTTCGTCAAGAGCGTGAGAGAAGAATCTCTGTACGATTATTTTGCTTGCATTCTTTGTAAGGGGAAGGCTCATCTTCGAGAGACGGTAAGAAAAAAACTTTAAAGAAGCCCTCTTTGAAGTTACATAGAGATCCGGTTGATACTCTCCTTGTTTTCTCTCCTTGTTTTCCCGTACTTCCATTACCCTTGCCCCCAGCACATTGCGTCCGTACGTGGACTTTATGAGCAGAAAAGAGGAAGAAGACAATAAGGAAAAGCCAGCCATGCCTCTCCCTTCTGCTGCCGTATCCACACAAACAGATCGTCTTTGTCGTCCTTGCCAGCCCTTTCTCTTTTGCTCTTGTGTCTCACCCATTTCCTACTCGTCCCCGTCTCCCTCGTCGTCCTCGTCGTCCTCGTCGTCCTCGTCGTCGTCATCATAGTCGTCCTCTTCGTCGTCCTCGTCATCATAACTAGTGTCGTCTTCAGTATCGACGTCTTGGGCACCGCCCTCTGCAGCGCCTCCTGTCTCGATATTGAGTGTGGCATCTCTGGGCTCGTCCACAAGGCGTGGGCGGCGTCGAACAGGTTACCCAGGTCCGTTTCGTGTCCGGGGGCCGCCTCTCGGCGCCGCCGCAGCAGCGACACGACGGCCGTGAAGTAGAGGTACCGCTTGGCCGGACGAAATGCTGTCCGAAACTTGAGTCGACGACGGTGCAGCTCCTCGTACCCCCACAGCATCGTGTCTGCCGGGCCGATGTCCTTGGTTAGAAGAGCAAATTCCAACTCCGTCTCATCCGGCTGGTTGCTGACGGGTAAGATGACTGCTTTTGCCTCGTCAAGAAGGCGTTTGTATCCCTTGTGGATGACGAGGCCATTTTCTTCGGACCAGATGTGGTCCTGTCCCTGGCCAAAGAGTGCTTCTGCCGTCTTGTTGCCCACATTAGCATTAACTATGTGGGCTGCTGTGATGAGCTCCCCGACATTATGCGATATCTGGCAATAAACGAGTTTGGGATTCTGGTTTAGCATGGCGTCGTACTTGGCCAGCAACCGCTTCCGAAAGAGGACCTGCTGTTGCTCCGTCCGCTTTTTGCTTCACTGCAGTGCGAGCGTCTTCTAGCTCAGGGTAGCAACGGATGACGGCGTCGAAGATGGCGTCGTCCTCCAGCGCGTCACGCGAGACCTTGCCATCGATCATGTCGGAGATCCAGCCGCTGCGCATAAGGGAGCTGCGCGTGTACAGCTGCGCCAGCCGGTGGCAGATCGACTGCTGCATCACAAGTGCCCTTTTGCGCTCATGGCCGTGTCCGGATTTCGGCATGGTCGCCATCTTCCCATCATCGGCATCTGGCAGCACGTCAAGGTCGACCAGCTGTTCGGTGGCCTGTTGGAGCTGCTGCTCCAGCCGGCGCTGCTCCGCTTGGGCTTGCCGTAGAGCATCTCCGATACGCTGCAGCTGCTCACTGACAACCGCGTCGTCTTCTTCTTGCGTCTTGGGCTCCGGCGCCACTTTGATCGACGAGCCCTCCTTGGCGTCATCCTGCATCGTCACAGGCTGTAGTTCTAGCGTGACGATATCCTCTACTGCGGCGACCTTTGTTGGCAGTTCCGATCCTGCCATTTGGGAAGCGACGAGGCGCTCTCGGGAGTCTCTGGCCTGGCTATCACGGTCTGGCGAGACCATGGCTGCGTCTGTACTAAGACGAGCACGCATGAGAGAGAGAGATTGGTCTCAGTAACGAGGGTTCGCCAACCCCCCCCGCGAGAGGCAGTATTGGCAGAGTAGAGAAGTCGGCTTCCTTGTTGCCGAGCCTCCGTGGGTCACCGCTATTCAAGCGTGTTGCAGCAGCGTCGCCGTGTATTCAACCGCCTTTTATGAGGCTGTTGTAGTGAGGGAGAGCGAGAGGGAGAGAGAGAGGAGGCATCGTCAAGGAAGGATAAACTGGGGGGCCAGGTGGGGTGCTCAGGCAATGTCAAGGAAGGCGATGTGGAGGTGATGTAAAGGTGAAGAAGAGATGGATGACAAGTTCGAGAAGAACGTTTGTGCGAGCGAGGGCTTATATAGGGACATCTGTCTCACGTGACGGCTTACTCGTCGCTGAAAAGGAGGCAATGCTAATCTGAACAATGAACAGCTCGTTGACGGCCGTGCGAAGCCTCTCCCTCTGGAAACATGCTGCCTGAAACCTAATTCTATGGATTTGGCCCGCCTTCCCAATATGCGACCCCCCTGCAGCATCTCTACGACTCTCTTCACTCCCTCGCTGCGATGCATACATTTGAGGGATGTTGGATCGCATCCGACTTTGTGCTTCTCACCAGCCCACGAGACCATCACAATCACATGAGAGATCACGTGATAATCGATGTCTTCCAGCTTCACTTCTACGCAGATTCGTAATGGGAAACGGGTCGACGACGATGCGAAGCCCCGATGACAGCGGGAGTGCCGTCGTACTGCTGGCTCCCTCACTATCGAGTTTACTTTCGTGGACACACTGTCGTGCCCGTGCAATGTGAGGCCGAACGTCTCTCCGTCTTGAACGAGAACAGAGTTCCCCCCCAAAGCGGCGTTTGAGGCAGATGTGACGAGCTGCCTGCTGCCTGCAGGCGGCTAAATCACGCGGTAGTTTCTTGCGAGTTGCGAGGCGCCGGGGTGCGTTGGTGGACGTGCGTGCATCCGCCTGCATTCGCCTGCAGTCGCCTGCATTCTCGTGTTTTCATGTTGAAAAGCGCAGGTCCAGTCATTTCCCCCCAAAGCCCGCAAAAACAGCAGGCGGTGTTGCCGTTAGGCGCTGGCAGAAAACTAGTCTGCCCTGCGCCCGCGCCCTGGCAAGGCCTGACCGGCGGCCTGGCGCCACCACCGAGCCATACCGACTTTTTTGCTCAGCGTCCCGTTTTTTCCCCTTCCTTTCTCTCGCTTTTCTCCCTCCGCCCCCCCCGAGCGCCCACCACCGCCACGACGCCCTCCGTCACAACCTCCTGCTCCCTCCTACCACACCACCTAGAGAGTGTGACGGGCTTCTCGCTGCGTCTCTGATCGCGAGCCCGTTTCGCTCCAACTTGCAGCGTTTCCGGACCAGAACTCCGATCCGCTGTCTTCAACCCCCCCCCCCCCCCCCGGACCGAGAACGACCTCCCCCCCACCCCAGATCGACGTCCTGCGCCATGCTTCCCTCCGTCCGGCGCGTGGTGGCCGCATCCGCCGTTGCGCCGCCTGCGGCTGCCGCCCTCATTTGGTCGTCGTCCTCGGGCAGCCGGCCGACCGTCCAAATACAGACGGGCCAGACAATACAGCAGCTGCCTCGGCACCGTCACCAGGGCCAGCAGCAGCAGCAGCAGCAGCAGCGCCGCTACTCGTCGTCGAAGCCCTCGAGCCCCGACAACGGGTCCAAGGCCCTACCCGGCGTGCCGTCGTCATCCTCACCGTCCAACTCCTCCTCCTCGTCCGCTTCCTCCTCCGCCTCTAAGTCGTCGTCGTCGTCGTCTTCGTCGTCGACTTCGTCTTCCTCAAAACGCAAGCGCAAGACAAAGGACACAACCGCTGCGACGGCGGCCCGCCCCTCCGTCCAGAAGCTGCCCAGCGTGCCCTCGACGCAGCACCTGCCGGCCGAGAGCCTCGCGCTGTCGGCCTTCTTCTCCCAGCACCGGCCCATCTCCATCACGCACAGCCTGCCCAAGATTGTGTCGGACGATGCCTTTGCCGCCATCTTTGCGCCGCGCACGGTCCGCAACGGCAGCGGCAGGACGTCGGAGGTGATCCGCACGCTCTCCCGCGCCGTGAACGACCTCGAGGGCCCCATGGCCGCCCTCTCGGTCAGCGGCGACGGCCAGGCTCCCCAGAAGACGGCGTCGTCCCGTCGCCCCTCCAAAGAGTCTGCTGCTGCCGCCGCCCAGGCCCAGCACGCCCGCCGCCAGCTGCAGCAGCAGCTGGAAGAGGACGCGGCCGCCTCCGCCAACGCGACTGCCGCCGCCGCCGAGGAGGACCCTTTCTCCACCAAGATGGGGTTTAAGAACGCCGACGGCTCGGACGCCGGCATCTACGTGCAGCTCAACGCCCTGTCCGGCCAGTTCCTGCCCTTCCACCCGCCGCCGCCGCCGGTCCCCGAGAACGACGCCCAGGGTGGTGCCAGCGCTTCGCCGTCGGCGGCATCGCCCGCCTCGTCTGCGTCTGCTGCCGCGTCCGCCGAGGAAGCGGAGGCCGCCTCGTTTGCGACGACGGACATGGCCCCCGCCTCGCACGAGTCGAATGCCGCGGGCCGCCTGGAGGACGCGACGCCCCACAGCACGCGCGTCTTCAAGGCCATCCTGACCATTGAGGAGCAGCTCGACGAGAACGGCGACGTGCGCATTGTGGCACACTCGCCGCAGATTCTCGAGGAGGGCGAGGGCGAGGGCGTTGCCGGCGACGGCAGCAGCCAGGACGCCGGTGTGCCGCGCTCCTTCTTCGAGCGCATGGCCCTGCGCCAGCTGCGCTTCGAGGACGCGCAGGACCTGCGCCGGCTGCGGCTGCAGCTGCCCTCGAGCCGCACGTCGGCGCCGCGCATGCTGGCCATCAGCGTCAAGCGCCAGCGGAAGCTCAAGATGAAGAAGAAGAAGTACAAGAAGCTGATGAAGCGGACGCGGACGCTGCGGCGGAAGCTGGACCGCACCTAGGTCCTTGCTTCCCCCCTCTCCCTCCCCCTCCCCCCCTTTACCCCAGCTCTGTTGTCGCCCAGGTCTCGCTTTGGCTCTCGTGTCTGTATTGTATACTTTAGATTTACTCATTTCTTTTTTTCCTCCCTCTTCTTCTTCCTCGTCTTCTCCGTCGCCTACTTCTTCGTCTTCCTTTCCACCCGTCCTTTACTCTGCCAATACGTTGTGCATCCTTTTTCTTATCCTCTGCGCTGCCTTCTCGTCCCCCTCCGTCTCTTGTACGCGCCTTATTTGTCGCATCTGTTGCCCTCGCTTTGCATGACGCTCGTGCCGCATCATAGACGATAGACATGGAAATGGAACGAGATGTTGTAACGCCTGTAACGCCTGTGACGCCTGTGACGCCTGTGACGCCGTGCTCGAGTCTGCTGCATTTAGGTTCCACCGGAGTCGAAGGCTGTTTTTCATCGCCGGCCCCACTTTTCGCCAATGCATCTCCGTTGAATCTGCCGTCGTTCACCGCTTGGCAGAATCTGGCTCTCCGCCTTTTTTTTTCGCTTGGAGGGAAAGAACGCCCAGAAAATTTCACAGTGGCCGCCGACCTCCCCGTGCCTGCCAGTCCTGACTTTGCAGCCTCTGGAGAGCATCGTCGACAACGTCTCTCTTCGAAGCCAGCGCTCCTCGAGCAAGATCACTCCCCCTCCCCCCCCCCCCCTCTCCAACCATGTCTCGCAAAGCCGTCGACGCCCGCATCCCCACGCTCATCCGCAATGGCGTGCAGTCCAAGAAGCGCAGCATCTTCGTCGTCGTCGGCGACCGCGCCAAGGACGTGATCGTGCATCTGCACTACATCATGTCGAGCATGGCCGTCGCCAGCGGACCGTCGGCCGCGGGCGGTGCTGCCAAGAACAAGTCGGTGCTCTGGGCCTACAAGAAGAAGCTGCTCGACTTCACCAGCCACCGCAAGAAGCGCGAGGCCAAGATCAAGAAGGAGATCAAGCGCGGCCTGCGCGAGCCCAACGCCAACGACCCCTTTGAGCTGTTTGTGTCGCTGCACGACATCCGCTACGTCTACTACAAGGAGACCGACAAGATCCTCGGCAACACCTACGGCATGTGCATCCTGCAGGACTTTGAGGCCCTGACGCCCAACATGCTGGCCCGCACCGTCGAGACCGTCGAGGGCGGCGGCCTCGTCGTGCTGCTGCTCAAGAGCATGACCAGCCTGCGCCAGCTCTACACCATGAGCATGGACGTGCACGCGCGCTACCGCACCGAGGCGCACGCCGACGTCGTGCCGCGCTTCAACGAGCGCTTCATCCTGTCCCTGGGCGGCTGCGACGCCTGCCTGGTCATCGACGACGAGCTCAACGTGCTGCCCATCTCGCAGGGCAAGGAGGTCAAGGCGCTGCCGCCGCCCGAGGACGACGACGGCGACGGCGACGGCGACGGCGACGGCAGCAACGACGGCCAGTCCGAAAACAACAAGCAGCTCGCCGAGCTCAAGGACTCCCTCCGCGACACGCCGCCCATCGGCAGCCTCGTGCCGCTCGCGCGCACCCTCGACCAGGCCCGCGCCCTGCTCACCTTTACCGACGCGCTCGCCGAGAAGTCGCTGCAGGGCACCGTCGCGCTGACGGCCGCCCGCGGCCGCGGCAAGTCCGCCGCCATGGGTGTCGCCGTCGCCGCCGCCGTCGCCCACGGCTACGCCAACATCTTCATCACGTCGCCCTCCCCCGAGAACCTCAAGACCCTGTTTGACTTTGTGTTCCGCGGCTTCGACGCCCTCGGCTACCTCGACCACGTCGACTACACCATCATCCAGTCCACCAACCCCGACCTCGCCAACAAGCCCGTCGTGCGCGTCAACATCCACCGCAACCACCGCCAGACCATCCAGTACATCCGTCCGCAGGACGCCCACGTGCTGGGCCAGGCCGAGCTGCTCGTCATCGACGAGGCCGCCGCCATCCCGCTGCCCCTCGTGCGCAAGCTCATGGGGCCCTACCTGGTGTTCATGGCCTCGACCATCAACGGCTACGAGGGCACCGGCCGGTCGCTGTCGCTCAAGCTCATCAAGCAGCTGCGCGAGCAGTCGCGTGGCGTGCGGTCGTCGTCGGACGGCAAGACCATGGTGGCAGACCGGTCGACGGGCCGCGCCGCCAAGGCGCAGGACGCCCTCGACTACCAAGGCGGCGGCCTGGGCGGCTCGCGCACGCTGCGCGAGATCACCCTCTCCGAGCCGATCCGGTATGCGCAGGGCGATGCCGTCGAGAAGTGGCTCAACACCGTGCTGTGCCTGGACGCCAAGCTGCCACGTGCGCAGGGCGGCAGCCCTGCGCCGTCTGCGTGTGAGCTGCTGCAGGTCAACCGCGACACGCTCTTCTCCTTCCACCCGGTGTCGGAGCGCTTCCTGCAGCAGATGGTGTCGCTCTACGTCTCCAGCCACTACAAGAACACGCCCGACGACCTTCAGCTCATGAGCGACGCCCCCGCACACGAGCTGTTTGTGCTCGTGCCGCCCGTGTCCGAGGACAGCAGCCGCCTGCCCGAGCCGCTCTGCGTCATCCAGGTGGCGCTCGAGGGCCGCATCAGCCGTGCCAGCGTGCTCAGCGCGCTGAGCCGCGGCACGCGGCCCGCCGGCGACCTGATCCCCTGGCTGGTGAGCCAGCAGTTCCAGGACGACGGCTTTGCGTCGCTGTCCGGCGCGCGCGTCGTGCGCATTGCCACGAACCCCAACTACGTGCGCAGCGGCTACGGCGCGCGGGCGCTGCAGCTGCTGTGCGACTACTACGGCGGCAACTTTACGAGCCTGTCCGAGTCGGCGCTGGAGGCCCTGGACGAGAGCGCGGCGTCGGCCATGGCGCGCGTCACCGATGCCGAGCTGGCCAAGGCCAGCCTGCTCGAGGACGACGACGTCAAAGTGCGCGACATCCAGGCCATGCCGCCGCTGTTCTCGCGCCTGTCGGAGCGCCGCCCGCCCGCCCTCGACTATGTCGGTGTCAGCTACGGCCTGACGGGCGAGCTCCTCAAGTTCTGGAAGCGCGCACAGTTTGCGCCCGTGTACCTGCGCCAGACGGCAAATGAGCTGACGGGTGAGCACACGTGCGTCATGCTGCGGCCGCTGGAGATGGCAGGCAGCAGCAGCAGCAGCAGCAGCAGCGACAACTCGTGGCTCGGCGCGTTTTCGCGCGACTTCCAGCGGCGGTTCCTGTCGCTGCTGTCGTACCAGTTCCGCGAGTTCGGGTCGGTGTTTGCGCTCAGCCTCAGCGATGCTGCACGACAGGGCGCGGCGCGGTTTGGCGGCGAGGAGGAGGGGGAGCAGGAGGAGGGTGCCGACGACACCAAGAGAAGAGCTCAGAACGGGCTGACCAAAGCGGAGCTGGACGCTCTGCTGACGCCCTTTGACCTGAAGCGTCTCGAGTCGTACGCCAACAACATGCTCGACTACCACCTGATCCTGGACCTGGTGCCGACTATCGCCCACCTGTACTTCACGGGCAAGCTGCGGCAGCCGCCCAAGACGAGCGCGGCCGTCGCAAACAGCAACAGCGCCAGCGGCACCGCCCGAGCGGGCGTCGAGCTGACGGGCGTCATGCAAGGCATCCTGCTGGGCATCGGCCTGCAGCGCAAGGACATGGAGGTCGTGGCGGCCGACTTGACGCTGCCGGTGTCGCAGCTGCTCGCCATGTTCATCAAGATCCTGCGCAAGGTGACGGCGTATTTTGCCACGGTGGTGGCAGCGGCCGTCGAGGCCGACATGCCCCAGGCGCGGGGCGGCGGCCCGCGCGGCGTGTCGCTGGCCAACGCGAGCGGCGTGCACGACGACGAGGAGGTCGACCGGCAGTTCCAGCCATTGAAGCTGTCGCACCTCGACGAGCTGACGGCCGACGCAGCGGCGGCGCGGGCCAGGGAGAGAGCAGCCGCGGCCGGCGGCGTCGGCAACGGCAACGGCAACGACGACAACGACGACGATTTCGAAGACGGGGAAGACGAAGACGAGGAGCGCAAGATCATCCGGCAGAAGCAGCGCGAGCTGATCAATGCGCTGCCCCTCGACCAGTTCGAGGTCGAAGAGGGCGATGCGTCGGGCTGGGCGGAGGCCGAGCGGCTCGTGGCGGCCACGAACGGCAAGACAAAAGGCGGCGCCAGCGGCACGACCGTGAGCATCAAGAGCAGCAAGCCGGCGTCGGTGAAGCGGAAACCAGGCGACACGACGGTGGCCGAGGTGTACGAGGAGGTGTACGGCGAGAAGAAGAAAAAGAAGAGGCGGCACTGAGCGGCCGGGGGAACGTGCGAGGATAGACAAAAGAGAGAGAGAGAGCGAAGGGGTTAAAAGCATGGTTTCCTGCGCGAAGAACGAAATCCAAGGGCACGCAAACTGTACATACGAAATCGGTGTTTTCTGTTTCTTTCTATTTTTGTCTACATATATTTGCGTTTCTGCTTTGCTGCTTACACGGGTTACTTGCATCCGCGATGTTTGGAAAGCGCGGTCGTCCTGTGTGCTCTTTCCGTATTTGGGCATCCCTGCGTGTTAGTGGAGAAGACCCACCCTCCCCGTCCGGCACAAGCTCTCCTATCTCTCCTGTGGGCTTTCTGCAACGAAGTTTAAATTGCTTTTTCAATGGAGACCGACGACCCCCTTGAACTACGAGCCCTGCGCGGTCTTTTGCTTTCTTTTTCGTTTTCTTTTTCGGTTCCCCGTTCTTCACTCCTTTTCTCCTTCTGTTGTCACAACCGCCACGTTCTTTACCCCTCCCGCTCTCTCCCACGTGCCTCTTCGGCGCGGCCGTCGCTCGTTGCCTCTTCTGCCTCTTCTGCCTCGTTTCGTCTCTTCGTCTCTTCGTCTCTTCGTCTCTTCGTCTCTTCGTTTCTTCGTGTCTCTCCGAGTACTCGTGAGCCAACGCCAATCGTTGGGCGTCCTGTCCGTTGGATCTGTCCATCTTGTTGCGCCTCCGCCTCTGGTTGCTCTCGCACAGCGTCCAGTAACCGCCCCCCCCCCCAAGCATCGCCTTGCAAACCACGACGCGTCGTCTTTCGCTTCCCCGTTCGACGACGACGCCTCTTCCACGCGCTTTTTCTGTCTCGGCCGCCTCGTCACGCCCAACCGCCCCGACAATGCCTTCCTCGCTCCGCCTCCTGGCCCTGTTGCTGGCTGCTGCCAGCACGGCGCTCGCTTTGCCCGCGCCCGACGCCACCACATCGAGCGTCTCCCTGCAGCCCACGGACGCCTGGGTCTCCGTCGCCTCGGACGGCGTCGCCAAGACCATCACACCCGTCTTGACTACCATTGATGGCACGCCCACGGTCGTGTCGGCGGCGCCCACGACAACAGGCACCGCGACGACGACAGAGCAGCCCGGGGCCACAGCCACCAACGGCGCGGGCTCGTTCCCCGTGTGCAGCAACGTCGACGGCGACCTGGCGCCGTTCTGTGCGCCTTCGGACGCAAGCACCCTCAACCCGGGCGTGACCTACTACAGTAAGCAGATGGGCAGAACGGCCGGCCACAGCCAGCGTCGAGGAGGGATGTATATCGTGTATATATAATTGCAAGAAGGGGGGGGCCGGGGTATCCTTGCTAACGATTCCTCACTCTCTCTCTCTTCCTAGTCACCTGGGACACTCAATTCTTTGCGGCCACGCCCAACACGACCGTCATTATCACGGGCAACCTCTTCAACTCGACCACGGGCGCCATCACAACGCAGGCGTTTTCGTCCAACACGCTGGCGGCGGGCTGGTCGTTTTACGCGTGGACGGTCGACAAGGCGCTGCTGACCGGCGCCTCGTCGCAGGGCGTCAACATCAGCATCTCCATGTCGTACCTGGCCGGCGGCAACAGCAGCACGCACATCCACGGGCCCATTGTCACGGTCGCCAACCCGGAGCCCTACCGCCAGAAGCCCGCGGAGCTGCCCTCGGGCGCTGCGCTCTACATTGGCCTGCCGTCCATCTTTGCGTTTATCATCGTCATGGTCGTCGGCACGTGCATCTGGAACCGGCGCACGCGCCACATCGGCCTCGGCAACGTCATGGGGCGGTCGCGCTTCGGCAAGCTGGGCGCGCTGGGCACGTCCTCCCGGGGCTACGGCGTCGGCCGGTCGCGCCGCCAGCGCGTCGGTGCCGTGCACCTCGACAGCAAGGACGCCATCCGGCTGCAGAACCGGGACGTGCGGTCTGGCCGCGGCGGCGCCCACGCCCACGCCGACGACGACGACGCCGACGCCGCCGGCTACGACGACTTTGGCACGTCGTGGGCCACGACGGCAGCCAACGACTACAGCGATTCCCCGTACAACGACACCACCAAGAACAACAGCAGCAGCAAAAAGAGCGGCCCACCTGTCCTGGCACTGTCGGGCGACAATTGGGCGACACCCCAGCGGCCACGGCGCGACAGCGACGCCCTCGGCAGCCTGGCGGGCACGCCGACAGAGGAGCGGTTCGGCGGCGGTGGCGGCGGCGGCGGCGGCAGCGTCAGCGATTCCCGACCGCGCACCGCGCACGGCGAGAACGTGCACGGCAGCACGGGCAACGCGTTCCGGGACGAGCTGCGGCGGCAGGAAGGCCTGCTCTGAGCGCAGCGGCGATTTGCGGCGTAGGGGAAACTGCCCATGCGGAGACTTTGGGTGGGACAGAGCGCGCGCGAGAGAGAGACTTCTTGCGAAGACTGCCAGCTTTCAAGACCCACAAGGACGAAAGAAGCTGTGCGGTCTTGCGCGGGTACAAAATGTTCCCGCCCAGTTTATGAAAAGACAAATCAATATATTTTCGTTTCTATCAAAGAAGACAAATCGTTTCTTTCAGTAGACGAGAGCCTCGGAAAGAAGAAGGAAAAGGACGAAATACAGCACTTGAAAACACGGACAAACAACAGTAAGGGAGTGTACACTGCACTGCAACAGCAAAACAACCACAGACAGCACAATAGAATGTGCCCTTCCCCACATGGCTGCAGAAGAAAGGGGGCAGAGACACGGGCCTGACAAACAGCAGCATGCCCCTCGACCCTCCCTCCCGCTTTTCAGGTCTTCATTTCCACGATAGAGTCCACTTGCTGCCCCAGGCGCCGCCGCCGGTGCTGTTCTGCAGGCCCGTGACCAGCAGCAGCTGCGTGCTGTTGGCGTATGTCCACTGGCTGCGGCCCAGCGCGGCGCCGTTCCAGGAGACGGCGCCGGGCTGGCTGGCGACGCCCATGACAGTGACATTGGCCAGGGGTGGTGGCGGCGACGGTGTGGACGAGGCGGTGCTGCCGCCGCCACCGCCGACGAACGTGTAGTTGCCCTGCGGCGTGGCGGTCAGCTGCCCCGCGGCAGCGGCCAGCTGCACCCACGTCGTGGCGTTGGGCCGCACGCTCTCGCCGTCGTCCAGGTAGAGCTGGCCGGCGGCGGCGCCGCTGGCGTCGAGGGCGACCAGCAGGCTCCAGGGGTTGGCGCGGGACGCGGCGGTCGTCATGCCCGGCTGCTGCATGGGCAGCACGTGCCCGCCGCGCACAAACAGCGGGATGTGGCCGAGGGGCGCGGGGAGCGTGACGTTGTTGCCGGGCGGCGTCTGCGCGGCCTTGTCGACGGCGGTCTGGTTGTACCAGTCGTACCAGACGGTGCCGGAGGCCGCCGAAGACGAGGATGCACCAGCACCCCCTACTCCGGGAAAGACACCGTTGACCGTCGACGCGCCCTGCTCGAGACACGGCGTGACCAGCAGGGCGGGCCCCAGCAGGAACTGGTGGTCGGCGGCGGCCAGCCACGGCTCGGCGGGGAACTCCCAGGCCAGCGCGCGCATGACGGGCGCGCCGGTGGCGTGGGCGGCGGCAAACAGGGTGTACAGGTACGGCAGCAGGCTGTAGCGGATGGCCATGGCGGTGCGCGACGCGTCGGCGACGGCCGCCCACACGTAGGGCTCCTGCGGGATGGCGCTCAGGGTGTTGTGGTTGCGGTAGAAGGGGAAAAAGGCGGACAGCTGCATCCAGCGCGCGCACAGCTCCATGTCCGAGTTGCCGTTGAAGCCGCAGGTGTCGACGCCGAACATGGGCACGCCGGCGACGGAAAAGGACAGCGCCTGCGCGATGGACAGGACCATGTAGGCCCACAGGCTCGTGTTGTCGCCGCCCCAGTGGCCGGCCCACTTGCCGGAGCCGGCAAACGTCGAGCGGCCGATGATAAAGGGCCGCTTGCCGGGGGCGACGGCCAGCAGGGCGTGGTAGGTGGCGTTGAGGATCTGGTGGCCAAACAGGTTGTGCGCGTCGTACTCGAGCATGCCGCCGTGGTGCGTGGCGTTGGGGCTGACGGCGTGCGCCGCGAGGTCGCCCTGCACATTGTTGATGACGTAGGGCGGGTAGTTGATGTCGCGGCCGCCGGCCGTCGGCGTGGTGCGCAGGTACGTCGTGGTGGTGGAGGTGGAGGACGAGGCCGAGGTCGAGGTCGGCGTGGCCTGGGCCGCCGCCACCGACGACGCAGAGGATGCCTCGGTGCTGTTGGTGACGTTAAAGTTCTCCGGGTACAGCGTGATCATGTTGCCGGGCTCGCCGGGCAGCTGGAAGCTCGGGTGGACGGGGTTGAGGGAGAGGTTGTTGCTGCCGCAGGAGCCGATGCAGAACGACGAGACCTCGGACATGTCGATCCAGATGCCGTCAAACGACACGTTGTTGTGCCAGCGGACCATCTCGCTGGTC
Source organism: Ophiostoma pallidulum (assembly GCA_019925425.1). Taxonomy (NCBI): domain Eukaryota; kingdom Fungi; phylum Ascomycota; class Sordariomycetes; order Ophiostomatales; family Ophiostomataceae; genus Ophiostoma; species Ophiostoma pallidulum. The sequence continues at coordinate 31,522 of JADHKO010000229.1, read as the reverse complement.
CACCAGTCGAAGGCGCCGGTGCCGTTCAGCACGGCGCCGACCCAGTCGGGGAAGACGGTGTAGCCGGGCCAGACCTCGCCGATGTAGAGGGTGCCGTCGGGGTTCAGCACAAAGGCGTCGGCCGCGACGCCGCGGTCGTAGGGCGCGTAGGCGTCGCTGGCATTCTGCGGGTTGGGCACGTAGATGGCCGAGTCGACAATGGGGACGTAGTGCTGGCCGTTGGCGTGGAGCGCCTCCAGGAAGCGGGCGCCCTCGTCGTAGCCGAAGCGGCGCTGGTCGTTGTCAAAGTCGCGGTACTGGTTCATGTAGTCGATGTCGGTCCAGATGGTCTCGAGGGGGATGCTGGCGGCCTTGAAGCGGTCGACCACGGCCTGCAGCACGGTCCAGTTCTGGTAGCCCCATCGGCTCTGGTGGTATCCAAAGGCAAAGTACTGCTGCATGGCGGGCAGGCCGATGGTGGTCTGCTGGTAGGACTGCAGGACGTCGGCGGCCGAGGGCCCGGCGTAAAAGTACAGATCGATGCTGCCGCCGAGGGCGCGCCAGGTGATGTTTGACGGGCGCAGGAGGACCTCCTGGGGGTGGGCGTTGCGCAAGAAGACGCCGTGGCTGAAGGACTCGTATCCGGCGGAGGCTGTCGAGGCTGTCGAGGCTGTCGAGTTGCTGCTGCCGCCTGCCGTGGCGTTGGCGACGTACTTCCCCGTGGCCTTGTCAAAGTACCGCGTGTCCAGGTAGAAGGGGTGGCTGCCGTAGATGTTCCCGTCGATGGGATCGCCGGCGTCGGCGGCGTAGATGGTGCGGGTCAGGTTGTTGCCGAGGCGGAAGCCGTGCATGACCTCGCCGAGGCCGTACAGGTTGTAGTTGTCCGGCAGCGGCGAGGCGAACTCGATGAACTGGTCTTCAAAGACGAGCTTGGTGCCGTTGGTCGAGAAGAGCACGTCGCCGGTGGCGTTGCGGGTGAGCGTGAAGCCGAATGTGGGCGCGTTGGCCCAGGTGAACGTCAGGTCGGCGTGCGACACGGAGCCTCCGGCGGCGGCGGCCCGGTTCCGCCCCGGCCGGCCGACCGTTTTCTTCGTCTCCCACGGCTTGGCATTCTCTGCAGAGGCCGAGGGCGACGAGCCGGAGTAGGTGCCGGAGGGCCGCGGCACCAGGGCGTCCGGCAGCTCAAACCAGGTGGTGTTGCCAGGGCCGAGATAGCGGGGCACAATGCCGACGTGCACGCGGTCGGGGGCCTGCAGCTCGACGGTCAGGACGAGGTGCTCGACGTCGTTGCCGTAGACGTTGCAGGGGTCGCCGGCGAGGTCGAGGTATGCAGTGAAGCTGCTGCTGCTGCTGCTGCTGCTGCTGCTGCCGCCAGCCGTCGTCACCAGGGTGGCAAGGTAGCCGGGACAGACGGCCTGCGGGTCCTTGGCGGCCGGGTCGTTGATCCAGGGCAGCACGTTCTGACCAACCGTGGCCTCGGTGGGCACAGTGAAGATGGGCCGGTAGGAGGACGTAGTGGCGGTGCCATTGGCGGAGCCCGACGACGGTGCCACGGCGGGTGTGGTCTGAGCCGCGGTCGATGAAGCGGTCGTCGATTGCGCCGACGATGATGCGCACAGCGCCGGTGCCGCCCACAGCAGAGCGGCCGCCACGGCAGCCTTGGCACCCATCGTGATGATTGCACGGGAGGGCACGATGGCGGGGGAGAAGGGTCGCTGATGTGCTTTCTTTCTTTCTTTCTTTCTTTCTTTCTTTCTTTCTTTCTCTCTCCAAAGCTGTCTGCGTCTCACAATGCGTAACGACGAGAATGAAACGTTCAACAAAACAGAAGACGACTTGAACGAGACTCAGCACAGAATGAAGTCGGACAGGCGACGACGGAAGGACAAGCAATTCCATCACCCTACGATGCTTAAAAAGAACGCCCCTCACACAGCAACACGAAACCCTCCTCCCGCCCCGGCCGACACTACCCGCCGCCGTGGGCCCCGGGGACAGTGTGTGAAGGCGATACATGCATGTTTGTTTGTTCCAACAGGCAACGCCGACATCATGGTTTTTGGGAGGCGAGCGGGGGCGCGTGGCGATGACGATGACCAACGGCACTGGGCTGGAAAGCACTGGACTGGACCGTCCCTGTTTCCCTCGCTCTTTCCCTCGTACTTTTCCCGTGCTTCGGTCCTTCCCTTCCGACCTCTGCACGCGGCTGGCAAGGCGAAAGAGGCAATCGCGACGGCCATCCCTCCCCCCCGGCAGCGCCAAACAGACAGAACGGGGTTCTCCGTGCCGTCTGTTGCTTGGCCCGTTGGCAGTTGCCTTTTCGGATACATGGAGCAGTGGTGACGTCTCCCCAACAGCACAAGCAAAACCCCCCAAAAACCCTGCTCTTAAGACACTTTAACTTCCCAGGCGATACCTCGCTGGAAAAAAAGGATGAGGAAAAGGGAGAGCGCCCGTTCAGCAAAGAGCCTGGTCAAGGTGATGGTTTTCTTCTTACTTCTTCTTTCCGTTGTTGGAGCTGGGCAGCCATATGGCCGTCGACATACTTACAGAGCCGTGCGAGAGAGCACCTGTGGTGAAAAGAAAAGGCCAAACGAAACGCTTCATAGCTGTGGTTCCGCAGAGTGCGGAGGAGGAGACGATGACGAAAATGAAAAAAAAAAAAAAAAGCCGAACGGGCGTTGGCCCCACCGGAGGATGTTCTCCGTTCCGGGCTTTCCTCTCTGTCTTTTCTTTTTTAGGTTATGCAGTCCGGACGGGCAGACCGTCGGCGGCCGAGAAAGGAACGACGTGTGAAAAGAGCCCGAGGCCGGAGGAGTACTACGTAAGGAGGGGGGGGTAGGGGAGGAGGACGGGGAGGACCCTGACCACGCTCAAGCGAGTTTAACGTTGTGATGCATGACTTAGCTCCCCAGAAAAAAGGCGGCGGGGGAGGGGGGGAAGTCTGGGGGTGGCAAGCAGATCGAAGGAATCAAAATGTAGAAAGAGAAAAAAAGTCAATAAAGGGCCGATCAGACAGGCGAGGAGGAGGGGGAGACTCCACTCACACCCTTTTTTTTTTGGCTTTCCCCCAGGTTGATTTGATGCGTGTGTGTGTGGCCCCTGGTTTCCAGAGGTTCCATTATGCATCCCACACAACGTTAATGACGTGGACTGGCGATGCCACTATGAGAGAAAAAAAGGTGCATGGAAACTGAAAAATAAAAAATAGGACCGATGGGACGGACGACAGGGGGAGGGGGGGGGGGGGGGGAGGCTGGGGGCTATATGCAGGCGGCGGCACATGTGACGATGCAGGTGCAGCTGCAGGAGGCAGTCCGAGCATTGGAGCGAACGCTGAACAAGGGCTGAACAAGGGCAGCTCAACTTGAAGTAAATGTGTTGCGACGGCAGACGGAGTTGTCGATAGTACACACCGATCTTGTTCTCCCAGGGGAGACCAAATGGGGTCTACACAAACTCGCGAGTCAAATAACGGGCACAGCAGCAGCAGCAGCAGCAGAGGATCAGGAGTAGTAACAGCCAGCAGTATCTCATATTGGATATATTCCCCCCTGATAGCGCAACGGACGATGGTCCCAGAGCAACCCAAACAGTAATGAAAAACCCCCCAAAAATCAACGCATACCAATACAACATCGACATGTGACAGGTGGGCCGACAAACTGATGATGCACACACAGAAAGAGAGCGGTAAAGACAAAACATATTATGGTATAGACACATTCGTAACACGATACCGTTGGGGTGTGTGCTGCCTAGGTACTCTCAACTGCTGGGTGCGCGTGTAGTAGTATTCAAGGACGACGGGGCCGTGGCCGTTTTCTCTCCTGCAACCCCGTGGGCTCCCTGGGCTCCCTAGCCTCCATGAGCTCGCCCTGGGGGATATGCAGTGGCGGCCCGGTCGCGGTCCGGTCAACGCGCTCCCCCTTCCTGTTCCACTGTTCAACAGGTCAACAGCTTCCTGGTTTGGCCCCCCTCCCTGTCCAAACTCCCTTTGCGTTTCATAGAGGACTCCGACGCTGATAATAACCCAAAAAAATATAAAACTTTCAGAAAGACAAAAGACAAGAAGAACAAAAGAAAGACGCGAGAGGCCAGGACGCTGCTCGCAACAAACAGACTTGTCAACAAATGGAAAGAGCTGACACCAACCAGGGGGCGGGGGAAAGAAGAGAAGAAGCAGGAGAAAAAGAAAAAGTGAATAAATATAATAGGAGGTGGCATAGTGGGTATGTTTATGCAAATATAAGGGAATCAAAGGGGGGCGGACCAAAGGATGTACCAATGCAAGAATCCTGGTGATATGGCGGGAAGACAAAGAGGAAAAACAGACGCAAAGAAATCAAAACCCAAAAGAGATTTCGGAAAGGAGAGATGCGAAGTTCCGCCTCCTTATTTTTTTTGTTTCGCCAGGACCAGGAAACCAAACTCCTCCCTCCCACAGAGTTTGAGTGAAAATCGAACAAATGAAACAGCACGCTTTGTCGTTGGATGAATAAATGAGAGAGGATAAAAGGGGGAAAAAAACACACAACAATATTAGGGCGTAGATTTGAGGAGAGGTGGCAGCCATGACAAAGCCAACGACACATCCGCAACTTTAGTAGGACAGGTCAACATTGCCCATGGTGGCCAGCATCTTGATGTCAGCATCCGACGACGACGATGCCGAAGATGATGACGATGCTGCCGTTGTTGAGGACGACCCTCTGCTGACTGCATCGGAGCGTGCTGCCGGTGATCTTGTTGTTGTGGCGCTTGGCCGGTGCCGGTTGTACGGCGCAATGGTGGAAGAGATGTCGACTACCGCTGCCGGCGGTTGTTGTAAAGGTGGAGCTGATGCATTTGCTCCTGCTGCTGCTGTTGTTGCTGCATGCGGTGTGTACTGCGGCGGCGGGTCGTCGTGGCCGCCTTGATGGTTGGCGGCGGTGTCGGCGTCGTCGTCGGCCAGCCCCTCAACCGGAATGCCACTCTCGGAGAAGCCAAAGTCGCGCATCTGCTGGAAGCTCCAGCTGGGCACAAACGACTTGCTCTGCCACGCCTTTGGCACCCGCTCGTACATCTCATCGATCTGCTCGAGGCTGATCTTGCTCGTCTCGTACACCATAAAGTAGACAAAGGCGATGGCGACAATGCAGAAGGAGCCCCACACGAAAAACACGCGCGAGCCCAGCTGTGCAGAGCCCTGGCCCTCGCCAGCCATAAAGGGCGAGCCGTAGGCGATGCCAAAATTGAGGATCCAGTTCGCTGCCGTCGACACCGACATGCACTTGGCGCGCACCTTGAGCGGATAGATCTCCGAGGTCACGACCCAGGCCACGGGGCCCCAGGACGCCGCGAAGAAGAAGATGTAGATGGCCACGAAAATGACCAGGATCTGCATGGACGTCTGGGCCATGTCAGAGGGTGCTGCCGTCGCAAAGGACGCGATCAGCAGCTGGCTGACGGCCATGCCCGCCGCGCCAATCATCAAGAGGTTGCGGCGGCCCCACGACTCGACGACAAACAGGCCGGGGATCGTGGAGACGGTGTTGACAATGTTCATAATCAGCGACACCCAAAAGGCGTTGCTGATGCCGGCTTGGCGGAAGAAGCTCGTGCCGTAGTACATGATAAAGTTGACGCCCGTCAGCTGCTGGAGGATCTGCAGGACGCAGCCCGTCAGGGTGCGGCGGCCGAGGTGCGGCGAGCCGAAAAAGATGTCCTTGTACGAGTCGGGGCCCAGCGCCAACTCGTACTCGTGGTTGGCAATGATCTCGGCCAGCTCCTCAATGAGGGCTGGGTGTGTGATGTCGAGGCGACGCAGACGGCTGAGCGACAGTGCCGCTTCTTCTTTACGGCCACGTTTCACGAGGTAACGTGGTGTCTCTGGGAGGACAAGAAGACCCAGCGACAGGACGCAGGCCCAGGTCAACTGCAGGCCCATGGGAATGCGGTACGCCGCGGCACCTGCGATCTTGTAGGTCAAGATGTTGACGACCGAGGCCGCGAGGAGACCGGTGGTGATGAAGAGCTGGTAGGCGCAAACGAGCGTGCCCCGAATCCATTTTGGTGCCATTTCAGACTGGTACAACGGAACGAGGACAGACACAGAACCAACGCCAACACCAGCAAAGAACCTAGAATGCATTGTCAGGAAGAGTAGAGAAGGAGGGGGGGGGGGGGGGGAACTAAAGGAGACAAGGACAAATCTCACCTTCCAACCAATAATGTGGGAATGTTGGTGGAGCAGATCTGGAACAGGACGCCAAAGACGAAGACGCCGACAGACACAATTAGGGATTTCCGGCGTCCGATGAAATCACCCGCCGGGGCGGCCAGGAGGGCGCCGAGGACAGTGCCGACGCTCAGCATGGAGATGATAAGGGCTTGTTGGCTGACGGCCAGAGCCGGTGGTTCTAAGGCGCCAGAGGGGTTTGTGGAGCCGCTGCCGGCGAATTGGTGGAGGAAAGACTCCATGGCGAGGATGCCGTTGATTGTGCCTGTATCGTAGCCGAAGAGGAGACCGCCGGTGGCGACGAAGAACCCGACCATGATTGCCTGGGCAGACGAGCCGGCAATGTTGTCGGGCCTCCGCCAGCCCATGGCGAAGGCCGCCATGGCGAAGGTGTGCTGCGTAAGAGCGACGTTCTCGTGTGTTGTGACGGTAGAGTCAAGAGCTGGGGTGGAAAGACACGCAGGTTGAGAGGATGCGTGCTGAGCGTGAAAGAGTGAAAGGGTGAATGAGGAAAGGAAAGGGGAGATGTACGCGTGAAGAGATGGAGGACGGAAAAGAAAGAAAGAGAAATCGAAGCCTCAGGGCCGAACACCCAGTGTCTCTCGGGAACGGTACAACGTTGCGGTGGTGTCGTCGTGTCGTCGTGTCGTAGAGAAGAAAAAAACACAAACACTCAACGCAGTAATACTGGTTCGTGGCGATGCCACGGTCTCTCAAGAGTTACTGGGATGCTGGATCCCGAGATGTCTTCATCGGCCGCGAGAGCCCGCCGCCGGCATAGAGAAGGGCCGTCCAATCCGTCGATTCGTCGGGTCGTTTCGTCGTCGCGATCAAGGGCGTGCGTGGTATGATGGCTCTCCGGGGTGGAGAGAGTCGCTGACGCGCGATGCCGCGGTGCGCGACTGGTCGTATTCCGAGCCGATCTGCGCAAGGCCGGGCCTGTCTGCGCCGTTCGATTGTTCCGTCTTTGTGTCCGCTGGCCTGCTAACCGGCCTGCTCGGTGTGCGGCTCGTGGCACCTCTTTCGAACAACTCTTTTGTTGTGTTCAGCGTCGGCGTGTCGTGGATCGCGCGATTGCCGAAGTCGAAAGAGCGGTGGGTTCCCGAGGCGAGGACCAGATGCCTTTTCGGGGAGCAAAAAAGGTGCGATTTGCTGCCGATCGTGTCGAGTTTAATTGCAGTGGTTGAGAGGGGAGAGAGAGAGAGAGGGAGGGAGGGAGGGAGGGAGCGAGAGTGAGGGATACACGGGGGGAGGGAGAGAGGGAGAGAGGAGGAGAGAGGGAGAGAGGAGGAGAGAGGGAGAGAGAGGAGGCACCCAACGGCTAGGACATTGCGAGAGTGTCGTCTTGAGGGCGAGTTTCTCTCGGGGAGGGATGCAAAGAGATCGTGGCGCGGAGATCGAGAGAAAGTGAGCGAGGAAGGCGACAGCAGACGAAGTCAAAAGAACGGGGAGTCGGAAGAGATGGAGAGGGTGGAGGAGTGGAGAGTGGAGAGTGGAGGGTGTGGCAGATGCGGGAAGTGGGAATGCCCTCAGGGAAAGACGAGAGAGACCGAGAGGAGGAAGCGCAGGCAAGAGCCGACGACGAAGGCACAGGAAAGCGGAAGGCACGAGACAGCGGGCGGTCGTTCAGTGGGCAAGGGCGACCAGGCCACCTGAGCAGGGGCGGAGGGAGACAGCGAAAAGAGAGGGAAAAAAGAACTGGGGCTAGTGGCAGTCGGAAGTGTCTTTGTGGGTGGTTGTGGGTGGTTGTGGGTGGATAATGAAAAACGGGGCCAGGGAGGAAAGGAGGAGAAAGGAGGAGAAGGAGGAGAAGGAGGCAGGAGGGCAGAGGCGAGGACAGGAAGGAAGGCTGGACGGCAGCAGGGCAGGGAGGGAAAAAAGGCGGAGGGGAGCCGTTCTGCCCCAGCACGCGCTAAGAAAAAGTAGGCCAAGACAAGCCAAGAGAGAGCGAGATTCTTTATTTGGGCGGGATGCAAGTACCGATACCTCACCAAAGGGCGGATCGGGAGACAAGGGCGGCTTCTGTCCTCCCCCACGACAACCGGCCCAGTCCGTGACTTTGTGACTTGTCGTGCCGCCTGTCTGGCCGTTTATCTGTCTGTCCTTACGTCTCCTAGAAGCACACGAGGATGATCCGGACTCGAACGAGTCAACTGCCGTTCGAGCAGACCGAGCAGAGGACGAGAGACGAGCATCTTACTCCGTACTTCGTAAGATCCCTCTAGAGGTAAGATACCTGTAAGTACCTGTACAGCGTCCTTGGCTCTCGAGGCGAAGTCACCGCAACGCAAAGGTGCAGAGTTCGGACAGGGGGAGGAAGGTGCGGGCAGGGGACGGAAGGCGCAGGAGGGTGGGTGAAAACGCGCTTCCATTGGCCCATTGGACTGGGAGTGGATCCATATTTTGTGTGCTTTTTTTTTCTGCTTTCTTTTGTTTCCTTTTTTTTCTTCTGTCTTTTTTATTTTAATTTTACCACAGAGACCTTTCCAGGCCCCAAAACAGCCAAGTGCAGAAGGACCACCCAAATGGCGGAGAAAGGGCGGATGGCAAGGCCCTTGCGAGTACGGAGTACTCCGTACAAGTACTCGTTCTGCTTACTACTCCGTGATACGACCAGGCAAGATACGACGTACGGATGTACAAGTAGGATACATTCGTAGTGAGATCTGACGCCCCCTCGAGCACTTGTCCTACAAGTATCGCACAAGTATCCTCCCTACTTCTCCCTGGCAATGGTCGTGCCTTCTCTCGGCCACGACGCGAAGGCTTGGATCGTGCTTGCTTGGCCGTGTCTTGGGCTTCGCCCAGGGAAGGGGCGGCGGCCCCGCTTGTGCAGGAATAGCGCTACTCCGCTTTCAGCCCTAGCGCATGGGCAGACAGGAGGGAGCATTAATGTGGCGCTTGGAAACGGTTCTGTGCTTTTTGACAACGACGAGTTCACAACTCCTCCTCGACGCTCGTTCCCTGCCGTCTCGTTGGGTTCTGGGCCTGGCCGCGCGAGCACCCGCAGATTCCAGCCATCGGATGCCCGTGAAAAAGTAGCACTGCCGTTCGGCACAGAAAACAGACAAAGCGGCTGACGGCGCTGGGGGGCGTGGGTGGCTTCAACCAGGACGCATCAAGCAGGCATGTGTCTTCAGTGTATTGTGCGTATTGTGCGTGTTGTGCGTGTTGTGCCGCCCTTTCGGTCCTCTCCTTTATCCCCTCCCTCTTTTCAACTATTGTCGTTCTGCGTTTCTGTGTGTCAGCTTTGTCTCACTTGCCTCGCCCAGGTCGAAATAGGGGGCGCGGAAAACCTGCAGTGTGCAGCAAGTGCATACGAGTATGGATGCGAGGTAAGACACCTCAACGCCACGGTGTTTTTGTGAATTTGTTCATTGTTAGCTCGGCTCGGATCTTGCGAGTACAGACAGGGCCAGCGACTTGGTCTCTTGTGGGCGCCTGGGCAGAAGTGAGACAGTGGTAATCTTACGGCACAGTAGCCAACGAGAACGGAGGGGGGGTCGGGGAGGGAACCGAATTTAGGGAATTGCCCACCAAACAGCAGGATACCTCGTATCTTCCTGCCAAGGAGTAGTGGTCTGTTCGTCGCACGAATCCCGAAGGAAGGCATGAGGAGTCCTCCGCGCCGAACGTAGGGGGGGGGGAAAGGGATGTAAAAGAAGATACGATGCAAAGAGCGGCGGCTGGCCAAACAAAGCCTGCAGAGAGCGCTGTCTGTGGTGACAGCGACGATCTCAGGAGGCAACGAGGCCAAGCGTACGATGCCACACGACCACCAGCCCTGGCGTCCCGGTTTTTGAACCAAGGGATACGAAAGAAAGAAGCCAGGGACAAAGGACAATGGATAAAGGTTAACAAGGAAGACCTGGAAAGGGCGACAAGAGACAGCAGAGGCAACAGAGACAGCAGCAGCGAGGAGAACCCCACAAGGCGAGAAGGGGCAGGGCCAGAACGACACCACGGGGAACCAACAGCCGGGCGCTAACCCACCTGTATCGTACTCCGTACTCCGTACTCTACGAGTACTCCGTAGAAGCACAGCAAAAACTGGCTCTTGCCAGAGTGGGCCCCCCCTCGAACAGAAGAGGGCAAAAGGGCAGACCTGGGGAAATGACGAGACATGCTGGCTAAACGAAAAGGGACGCCGCAGGAGCATGCAGACACCGAGAAGCAGTTTGGAGGGGGGGAGCACTGGGGATGGAGCCGCTGGTGCTGTGGGAAAGGGAACCCCAAACGAAAAAAAAGGCCCTTTTTGCATTCTCACAATGTCGGCACCACAAACCACGCAAGACTCTGCTCGGTACCGAACGAAAGAACCCCCCCTTGCGAATCGCTCCTCGCGATGTCAATGTGTGAACGGATTTGGCTTTGGCGGCTTCGACTGTTCGAGTGCCCGCCCCACTTCTGTCCTCCTTCCTTCCCATCCTTGCGCCACGTTGTGTCACGGAGCGCTTGCCGTGTCCTGTTTTCCCGTCCTGTTCGCTGGTGGCGCCTTCTCCTTTTAGACTTTCCGCATGCGTGCGTGCGTACGAGGACGGAGCACTGGCACGGCTGTGCAAGGAAAGCACGTCCGACGGGGGGGGGGAGTGCAAGAAGAAAACGGAAAAGGCTGCGGAAGAGAGAAACAACAGGACGGGTGTCCGGGGTGAATAAACCCAAGAAAACTCGTGGACTGTGTGCAGATATGGCCTTGTAAATCGCAGTGTTGCATGGAGGGGTGGAAGAAGAAAAGAAAGGGACAAGAGAAAAGTAAAGGGGAAAGAGAAAGAAAAAAAAAAGAAAACAACAAATACGATCCACCAGAATGTCCGTGTGCCATGCAGCCATCCCCAACAGAAAATGCCTCGCGACTGGTCACGACGCCGAAGGAAGACGAAGACGGCCGTGGTGTCCTCTGCCGCCCAGACAAGCAGGACGCCGAGAGAGGTGTTTAGGCGTGTGAAGAAAAATAGGGAGAAGGATCCAAAAAAAGAAGTCTCAGCACGAAGCAGACAACGAAGCAGACAACGGTCTTCTTTGCAGGCAATGAATCCTCTTCTCTGCTTTCCTCCATTTCACCCCCCTGTCCTTGTCTGCCAGCTGAACTGGCGGTGGCGCTGTCGAGCCCATGTGGGCATGCGAGGAAAAGGAGAAGGTCAGAAGAAGAAAAAGAAGAAGAGAAAAACGAGGGGACAAAAAAATAAGAAGAAGAAAGAAAAAAGAAAAGAAAAGAGAAATCACTCGAGTGGCGAGAGAGTAACCTGTCCAGTCTCCTCGGTCAGCCTGCGAGTATCGCCGCCCCCTGCCATGCATCGTCCCTCATCTTCTCCTTCATGGGCCTTCTTGTAAGACACCTTCTCACTCTCCGTCTCTCTTGACACCGTTGTAGCCCTCCTCTCTAGCGAGCCTTCTCATTGTTCCGTCACTCCGGCGTCGTCTGTCATCTCACTGCTCGACGCGTCCCGTGCCTCAACAGCTGGTCGTCCTTGACTCTCTCTCTCCCTCTCTCCCCCTCTCTCCCAGCTGAAAGTCTAGGAACAGGGGGGGCTGCCTGCTGCGTGTGAGAGATTGTTACTTCTTTATATCACTGCGAATAGGGGCCGGCTGGGGCCAACACGTGTAGTCTCGATCGAAAAGAGCTCTTTTTTCTCCCTTCAGTTTCGATACATCGTTACAACTTAGCTGGAGCTCTTTACAGAGCATGTGCTTTCCTCTCATTCGGACGTGGTGCTTGTACATATTAAACCGGCTTTGGGAAGACAAAGGAAAGAAAGAAACTCAAAATAAAAACACAAGAGCACACCTGACGATAAGAACAAGAGCCAAAGGATGAGGACAACCGCAGTCATGGTGTCGAAACAAAACCCCCAAAACCAACAACTCGAAGAAAGCAATATATCTCACCGCAGGAGGGCGAGCTGGCTTGTGTACTACTACATCGAGACCTTTACCACAGAACACAGCAAAAGCCTCCGACAGCCGCTTACTGCCGCTTCACGCGCTTCATAAAGTCGGCCAGCTCCATCTTGGTCAACTCTGTGCCGTCCGGGTCCACCTGGCTGTTCCAGACCAGGTCCTTGATGTTCTTCGGCAGGTAGTTGAACACCTGCGGGAACTTGTTCTTCTCCGAGCCCATGGCCATCACCTGGAACGCCTCGTACATCTTGTGCGTCGCGCGCAGGTAGTCCGTCGTGGCGCTGCCGCCCCTGGCATTCCCGGACCCGTCCGCCGGCCCGCCACTGCCACCGCCACCGCCACCGCCACCGCCGACGAGCTGCTGGTTGCCGTTGCTGCTCGCGGCCATTCTCATGGGGCCTCCTGCTGCCGCGCCGCCCGCGTCTTTGGAATAGGATGATGCCGTGCTGTCCGGGTCTGTGTTCACATTCTCCGACTTTAGCAGCCGGTCGCAGTACAGCAGCACGCCGGCGAGGCCCGCAGCCAGCGCCGTGGACACCGAGCTGCCGTACGATCCCATGTACGGCGGGTGCTGCTGCTGCTGGCTCTGGTTCCAGCGGCCGGACTCGGTGGCCGTCGGCAGCGGCGCCTCGCCCGGGAGCAGGAATTCGCTGTTGCTGTCCGACACCCACGACAGCTTCGCGCCCATGCCCGTGCACGCGCCAATCTTGATGCAGTTCTCCGCCTTGCCGGGGTACGTCGTGTCGACGGCGGACGGCCCCTCGTCGATGGAGGCGCAGAACATGATGATCTGCTTGCTGGCGGCTTCGCGCAGCACGGCGTTGAGCTCGTCCAGCACCTTGGGCCCGCTGATGGACCAGCTCATGGAGATGATATCGACGTCCTGCCGGGTCGCCCAGCGGATGGCTTCGGTGGCCGACTCCGCCGTGAAGGACCGCTGCCCGTTCTGGCCCGGAGACACCTCGAGCTGCGCAATGTACAGCTTCACCGCCGGGCACACCTTGCAGATCGACTGCGCCATCAGCGTGCCGTGCCTGCCGGTCGGCACGTAGTACGTGCCGCGCCGGCCAAACAGCTCGCCCAGCTGGAAGAAAGAATCGCCCGCCTGGATCTTGTCGGAAAAGTCGTCGAGCGACATGTCGATGCCGTCGTCGATGATGGCAATTTTGATGGGCCTCACCTGCGGGTTGGGCTTCACCCGCATGAGGAACCCCGAAAAGTCCTCCAGGACCTTCATCCATTTTGATTTCCTGTTGGGCACACCGTTTCTCAGCCTGATGTTCTTCCCGCGAGCAATTTCTTCCTGTTCTTCCTTTCTTCTCAGATGCTTACGTTGCTTTTTGGCCGCCTCTCTCGACGAAGACGGAGTTGTAGCTGGAGTCTGGTTTGTGCAGTTCCCATGTGCATTTGATCCCTGGGATCTGCCTCTGTACTTCCTTACTGAAGCTGCTCATGTACTTGTCCAGCCGGCTTTTCCTCTCGAGTCCCTAAACAATATTGGGTGGTCAAAAAAGGAACCACGCGGGAATGGCATCAACCGGTCGTGTCTAGCTTTGGTTAAAGACCTCTTACCTCTTGGACGTAGACGTGAACGCGCTCAAGCTACGAGCCAAAACAACAACAAAAAAAGAGAGAGAGAGAGTTAGTAAGGATGCCTCTGATGTCGTGGAACGAGAGCCACGACGCTTTGGCAGGTCTCGTGAGACTCACCTTTTTCAGTTGTGCCAGCCCGGCCGAACTCGACCACCCTGCCAGGACGGCGTTGTTTCCGGACGAGTAGAGGGTCACTTCTCGGACGTCGGGCGCCGAGTTTACAATGACGTCGCAGCATAGGTCGACCCTGTACCAGTTCCAGATGCGGACGTTGAGGCCGGTCAGGCACAGCTCAATGGCCTCGTCAGAGTGCGGCAGCTTGCCGTCGTCGACCACCGACACTTTGAGGACAGACTTGACGTGGTGCTTCTTGAGCCACTGGAACACCTTGCACATGTGCCGAAGACCGGCACCAGCACCGCCGTACTTGGTCCCGACCTCGTCGGCGATCCTCGCGCCGTTGGTGCCATCCACAACAAAATCAAGCCCGTCTTCATTCTGGACTGTGAGCTGCGGCAAGGCGACATATTTCAGCACGCCCTCAAACCGCAGAACTTTTCCGAGGTCGTCCAGGAACTCCGCGTTGATGGTCGAGTACAGCAACCCAGAAAGGTCAAACTCGAGTACGCGTTCTGCTTGCCCCAGGGGCATAGGTTAGAATGATGCAGTCTGTCGCCGGGGGGGG
>JADHKO010000229.1:0-17137 GCA_019925425.1 Ophiostoma pallidulum | reverse complement strand
AAAACCGCCTACGGGTTTTGGGTTGCCCCCGGGGCAAACGTCGCATTGCCCTGTCCGGCCCCCCCCCCCCCCCCCCCCCCCCCCCCCCCTTCCTTCCCCCCCTCGGCTTCTCCAAGCAATCCTTGACAATGGGGGCCCAGGGAAAGCCTTACCCTCGCCAACCTTGTAAAGGGCATTTATGGCGTTGCGGCGGTCAAAGTTGTCAATAATGTATTCTCGCAGGTAGCGGAGGATGGCATCGCTCTCGAATATTTCGTGGCGCATGGCCTCGCGCTGGGCCTCTGTCTTGAAATCTAGATCGGTGGACTCTTGGCGCTGCTGCAGGTACCTGACGTCCTCCTCAAAGAGGGCCTGGAACGGGGTGTGGTCGCTGGCATCCTTGCAGTCGACCAAAACGCGGTGGTCTGCCGCCACGAGTTTCTTGACAACGTCCAACAGGACGAAGCGTCGTGCTCCACGAAAGAGGTCCAGGTCTTCTCTTGGCGTTTCGATCTCCTTTGGTGCTGGTGATGATATCCTGTCCATGTTGACCGTCAAGGTTCTCTTCAGACCGCTGTTCATGCCGACGTTCGGGTCCCTGTCGTTGCTGGGGACATGCCGGTCTTCTCTATCCATTTCTCTGTCATCATATCTACGCGCCGGACGCCGCTCCTTCTTCCGGACCCAGTCAAATTCTCGCGACGGCGCGAAACCGGTTTCGGCTGGCCGGGTCTTGGATGGGATACTCTGCGGCTTGGCGTTGGACGACGGGATCGCCTCCATGCCAGGGACCTTGCCGTCGTTGGGGTCATTATTTTCGGCGGTAGCAGCCATGTGCAGCGGTGTCATGCCACTGTAGTCGCTCCCCTCTTCCATGCCCTTGCACTTCATCCTGAAAATGCTCGGCGTGACGGAGGGAATGCTGGTGGAGTGGTCGTTGTGGTTGCCGTTGAGGACGGCCACATCGGCCTGATCCTGGCCGGACTTTACGAGTGATCTTTCGATGAACTCCTCGGTAAAGGGGCTTCGGTTGTGGATGGCGAGATGGAGGCAGTTCATGTCGGAGTTGGTGCAGTCCGACAGCAAGGCCGCAACATTGCTGGCATAGCGGAGCACGAGGCCAACAAACTCATCGTTGCTGCGTCCTTGGCTGTCGCGGCGGATCGCCAGATGGAGCGGCGTGTCGCCACTGATGAACTTGCATTGAAGAAGGGTGGGGTGATTGGTGATCGCCCACTTGACGAATCCTATGTGTTCACCAAGACTGCTTTGGCGAGCCAGCTTGTTGAGGACTTGTTCTTCTTTGGAGTTGGCATTGGAGCCCTTCGCCAGACGGACATGATGGGTTTGCTGGAACTTGCTGGCGGCTGCTGGGTCGTCAAAGTTTGTGGTTCTGGCTTCTTCGAGGAGCTCTGCTACTGTTGTCTCCTTGACAACAGCCCGCCTGCCGTCGACCGCCGTCGGCGCGTTTTTGCGTGCCATGACTGGCGCCAGGCAACACAAAAGACTTGGACTTGGATGTATGGGCGGCTTCTTTTGTCAACTCTGTGCAACGCGATGCCGTACCGGACAGAGTGCGATCCGCTGACGACGGCTAGAAAGGTGCTGCTCCGCGGAAACAGAGACAGCAACGAGGAAGCTCTCCCGTCTCGGATCTGGAGGTTAAGCAAAAAGAAGTCGCCGTTCCATGTTTTTTTCAGCCCACCGTTGCAGTGATCACTGGCAAGCTACCGGACGGGCCTCGTCGAGCAAACATGCATGTTCCCAAAGCGCGCCTGGGGACCGGGTGGCTGTGGAACGCTTCTTGGTCCTCTCCGGAGAGGCTCTGGGACGTCCTGGCCAGGCTCCGTCAAGGAAGCGCCCCTCCCTTAGGCCCTAGCAGCGCCACTGGGGCATTGGAGGGTGTGGGTTTCATTGCATGGAGAAATGAGGGAAAGGATGCACTCCTCCCGGCACTGGCGTGTTCAGCTTTGGGTTTTTGTGGCAGTGTGGCCGTGTTCCACCTGTCTCGCTTGACCAGCCCCCCCTCCCGCTCCCCTGTAAATATGAATGCATGCCTCCACAAGCGATAAGAGTACGAAAACTCCGTGTTCCTCCGCAAGACATAGAGAGCTGGTTGGGGCTCGCAAACAAGGCTCTGAACGGGTCCATCCGCTATTAATGGCTCATTGCTGGGTTCATCATATGGGCGCTCACATCTTTCAGGTGGTGAGATGGGGCTTGAGTCTGATATTGCCCCCCTCCTCCTTTGGATTCTGCTCCGTACCCCGTAATCTTGCACCCTGGTTTTGAATAAGCCGTGTTGCTCAAAGGCCACCTACACAAACCCGCCCAGGCAGAAGACAACAGATCCGAGACAAACCAGAAAAAAACAGAATGGCGGACGATGAAAACCTCGACGGCCTCGACTTCAACGTGGACCTCGTCGCCGAGGGCGGCGACGGCGGTGCTTTCCACCTGCCGAACCCCGTGGATGAGGATTTCCGGCGGGTGCTCGCGCAGACGACCAGCGGGAAGGCGCCGCTCAACATGCGCATCAAGCTGGTGGAGGTGCACCACGGCAGGATGATGCACGAGGAGGAGGCGTGCCCCGCGACGCTGCTGATCCTCGAGTTCCGCTTCCAGAGCCGCGCCGACGGGCACCGCTACCGGTCGGTTGGCGTGACGCTGGAGTTCTTTGACCGGGACGGCAACGCACGCCGCGACCCTGCCGTCGTGGCCCTGGCGCCCGACCGCATGCACTGGCTCAACAAGACGACGTACGACCGGCGCACGAAGCTGGCGACGTCGGCGGGCGTCTCGGCGGGCGGCAGCGGCGTGGCCAGCGGCGACGTCAACGTCTCGTGGGAGATGGAGCAGACGAAGCCGCTCCGGTTCAAGGCCACGCTGACGGGCAGCCCAGAGCGTAGCAGGGGCAAGAGGGGCGACGAGAACGCGGTGACGTGGACCATGCGGGAGAACAGCGATGCCGCCGACGGCGTGCCGTCGTTCCTGCAGACGGCCGTGCTGCTGAAGCGCGTCCACAACGGCGCGTTCGTGGCGAAGCTCCGCGTCGCCAGCAAGGTCGACATGGTGTCGGCCGGCCTGCGGGCACTGCCGGTGCGGTCAGACAAGGACAGCCTCATCGACCCGGTGGCGTTCACGCCCGGCAAGGTGCAGGTGCGCAATAACAAGGTGTCTGGGCTGACGGAGGCGGACCTGGAGAACATGGAGAAGATCGACTTGTCAAAGATGTTCAAGATCAACCTCTCGGAGCAGGACGACCTGTTGGCGCCCGCCGATGCGGCAAGCACGCTGGAGGTCACGGGGGCTGCCGATGCTACGAGAGAGGAAGGCACGGCTGGGGAAGTACGAGCCGTTGCGGAGGAAGGCGCGGCCGGCAGCACTGCCACGGTGAGCACCGTCGGATTTGGCATTGCTGCCGGCGAAGGGGCGGAAGGAGCAGACGACACCGGGGCCGACGCTGCTGCCGCCGCCGACAGTGGAGTTGCCCTGGGCGTTACAGCGTCTGTTGCCCGCGCTGCCAGCGCCGAGGAACACACGACGACCGCCCCAGGAACGGCAGCCAAGGCGCCAGTGTCAACAAGAACACCAACACCAATACCAAGCCTCGCACCAGAGCGGAGATTGCCGCCGCAGCCGGAGGGCCAGGCCACAGCGCTAGCGGCACTAGCGGCGCTGCCAACGGCTGTCACCGACTCCGCTGCTGGGCCTTTAATACCAACCTCGACGTCAGCACTAGTTGCCCATGCAGCAGCCTCCGCCATTGAAGCGACCAGGCTCGCCGCAGAGGCGGCCGTGGCTGCTGCTGAAGCGGCCGCTAAGGCAGCAGAGGCGGCGACGGCAGCGTCGCGGGCAGCAGAGGCGGCGGTCCTCCTGGTCAGCAAGCTGGGGGGTTTGTGAGGAGAGAGGGGGCGAGGAGGCGAGGAGGCGAGGAGGAGAAGAGGAGAAGAGAGAGACGGCAAAACAACGTAAGATGGGTTGGGAGGAGGGGGAGGGGGAGGGGGAGGGGGCAGAGCCTTCAGCTGGCCTGGCCATCGTCTCACACTCGTAGGCAGACGAATAATAACAGTTGTCCGTCTTGCCTGGTCAGTTGTCATATTAATGGTGGCATAAGCTGGTTGCAACGCTGCCGCCGCAGGGTTTGTGTCTTGGTTCCCGCTCCTCCTTGTGAGTCTTATTTCGCATTTCTTTTCTGCAGCCCCAACGCAGCAGGGCGAATGGCGAGGTGCCACGTCTGCCGTGAATCCGGGCGACAGGCCATCGCAGCTCTCCCTGGCGTGTGCGGCTGACGAGCCTCGTAAGCAGTGCAGGCGGCGTTTGCGTACGAGCAAGCTACGTCGTATGCCTTGTGCAGTCCTGGATGGAGCGTCAAACAGGGGGCCAGGCCAAGACAGGGGGGCCATAGCAGGCGCAGAGCTCTGGCTGGCCTAGGCTGAAACTGGGGTGGGTGGTTTCGTGCTGTCCCAATATGTTTTGTTTTTCGCGTGTTCTTTGTCAGATGTGGCACTTCTGCAAGTACGGAGTACGAGACACAGCCGTGCTGCTCGGTCGAAGCTCACCTGTGCCGTTGCCTCGTACAGACCGTAAGAATCCAAGCACAACGCGTATACTCGGACAAGAGGGTGGAGTCGGTAGGGACAGGACACTGAGCGACATCGCGACGACCTGACCGCTGCTGGCCTGGGTGCTGAGCGTCTTCAAGCGCCACTCGACCTTCCACCCACCTCTCTTCTTCGTTCCCATTGCCTACGGAGTACTCCACACCGGATCGTGACCTCGTTGCCCCGGGGCGCCGCCACCATGTCCATGTCAGGCACAACACCCCGCGCCTTGTCCCGCCGCCGTGTTGCCGGCTCGCTAACTCCTCTCTAGCCTCGTGGTCGTCAACGGCATCGACAACACGCACGGCACGGCCGCCGACGTGCAGCGCCGCTTGCTGACCCAGCAGTTCCCCGAGAAGCGCATCGAGATTTGCAACACGTTCACCCCCGAGGACCGCGAGATCTCCGATGGCTTCCTGCGCGCCAAAGCCAAAGCCGTCATCGCCCAGCTCCGCGAGGCCTTCAGCGGCCACCCGAAGGTGTGTTGGCAGGCCGTCTGCGAGCGGTGCCTAGCTCCGGGATCTTCTTCGCGGGCAGGGAGATGGGAGAAGGGCCAGAAAGACAAGCCAGAACCCGAGGTGGAAAAGACGCAACCGAGGGACCTTGCTGACAGCCTCCAGGGCTCCAACGGCATCGTGTTTTTAGCCCACAACATCGGCGCAGCCGTCGTGAAGCAGGTATGGCCACGCCTCGGAATCCGTCCCTCGTTATAGACCTACCCGGCAAAGGACGGCGATGCTAAAGCGGCATGCTTGCCCCCCCCCCTCCCTAGGTTCTCCTCATTGCCCTAGAAAGCCGCCGCTTCCACTGGATTGCCCACCAGACCGTGGCTCTTGTAAGTCGTCCCTTCCCCCTCCGGAGCCCTCCGGGGGGACGATTGTTCCTACGCCGGAGTCCACGCCGCGGAAAGAGCTGACCCGCCAACCCCCCCGTGTTGCGCCTGCCGCATTAGCACCTTGTCGAGAGCCCCTCCTTCACAGACCAGAGCTTGTGGGAAGTGTTTCTGTTCCGCCTCTTCTCCTCCGACCGTCTTGTCCATTCCGACCTCGCCACCCTCATCCACGTCCTCCCCCGCGAGCTCGCCTATACCGAGATCCAGTTCTCGGCCATCGCCCAGGCCTATGATATCCAGCACAGCAACCGCCCAGCAGACGAGGTCTACGACCGCGCCGAAGATCTCTGGTACTTTGGCGACGACGGCACGCGTTTGCTGCAAGTCTTTGACAGCGTGCGTGTCCCCTTGCGCAAGGACAGATCGCTTGCCTGGAACGTCCACAGCGAGCTTGCCCGCAGGGTGTGGGGGTCTGAGGCTGCCACCGGTTGGCTGAGTCCGTCGTCTGTGGACCTGCAGTCGCTGTCCTGCCTCGAAGACCATGTCTCCTACAAGGCGTGGCTTGAAGCCGCCGGATCGAGCCTGCTCGCGGTGGCGGGAGAGCACGGCGTGGGCAAGATGCATGCGGCCTCGCACGTCCTATACTCGTTACGAGCTCGCGAAGTCGAGAAGATTGCCGCGCTGTCCATTGCCAGGCCCCAAGGCCAGGCCATCTTTCTGAGCTTCGGCTTCGACCGCTGGGACGTCACCCGCAATACCGAGCGGTCCTTCGTCTCGTCCCTCATCCGCCAGCTGCTCATGCTGCGGCCACGCATGTCCCGCATGGTCTATCCCACGGCCACTCGCTTGTTCCGGATTAAGCAGGACTGCCCATGTGCGCTGCTCTGGCGCCTTTTCCGCTACATGCTCGCCATACCCTGCGCGTCCAGAGTGTATATTGTAGTCAATGCTGTGGACCAGTGCCAGACGCCCGTCGAAAATGCTGTCGCCTCGCTCGTCTCAGCGGGTGCGCAACCTACCAAGATCTTCCTGACGAGCTCAGGCTTTGCCGCACTTCCGGAAGATCCATCCATTCTCCGCCTGACGCTGGATGCCTCGCATTGGAAGGACGCCGTCCACACGGCCACTGCTCAGCGTGTCGAGCGTCTCGTTAGCCGACGGCCGGTCTGGCGTGGCAGAGCAGACGAAATTGTCGCTCGAGCAATGCAGGGAGAAACCTACCTCTACAGCAAGCTGAGTCTAGACCTGCTCGAGAACAGTAGTCTTCCATCAACGCAAGCTGCGCTGAACGAACACTTGCGGGCTCCATCTCAGACGCTCGATCAGATTTTCGAGGCCCAGGTCTGCCGCTTGCAGCAGTCTGACCAAGCCTGCTTGGCCCTCCAATGGATCTACCATGCCGTCCGGCCGCTGACGGTCTCGGAACTGGCCGCAGCTCTGGCCCTGAGTACACATTCTTTGGGAGACCGTGCCGCGGTGGCAAGTCTCCACGATATCGCTTCCACGGTTTCGTGGGACTTGGTACGAGACCTGGCTGACCATATGGGGTCAGCCGTGAAGATCGTCAACGACAAGGTCATGCTGGTCCACCACACATTCCGCCGCTATCTTGAGAAACATGGCAGTGTCGTCATCACGCCGAACTTCCATGCTAAAATTGCTGAACAGTGCATTTGGTACATCAGAGGAGCGTCCGCAGACTTCGCCGAAGCCAAAGAAATGCTCGAAGGCTTCCAGCCGAACCCCGTGCAGGGTACCCAACCCAGCCTCATTGAGGGTATCCAGCCGAAGCGCACGGAAGATGCTGCTGCTACTGCTTTGCTGGACTATGCAGAACTGTACTGGAACGAGCACTTCAAGTTGGCGGGTGATTCGGCTGCCTATCTGGACACAACGGTCGCACAGTTTCTTACCGACTCGGTCTGGGACGAAGTTGTCCGCATCATTCGTACCAATCGCAGTCGCTCTAGACGCAGGTCCAGAAGCTTCACCAGAAGCGAGGCCACAGCTCCCTCTAGGGCTGGATCCAAGAGTCCGGGCAGTAGTCTGTGGCGTCTTCCGAAGAGTCGTTCGAGCAGTCGCCCAGCGAGTCGCCCTGCCCGTTCAGAGGTTAGCAGAAGCCGTGCCTCGAGCCCAGGCAGTCCTCCGCCACCCGGAGCAGACGACCCCCCCAGGCCAATTGCAGACGAGGAGGCCGAGCAGTCTACAGGGCTGGAAAACTCCGGGCCAGACAACAAGACTGAAGCCGCTGATGCCGTTGGCTCTTTCGAGATGGAAGGGGCTGTTGAGGTCTCTGAACCTCTGGAAGCTATGAGGGAGCTTGCCCGTTCTCCTTCAGATCGGCCAGTACGTACGAGACGTAGGGGAAGTACCAGTCGCCCCCGCAGCCCGCGGCATCTTTCGAGGACGTCTATTGCCACTTCGGTAATTGCTTCTGACAAGAAGCTGTCGCCCTTGAAGTACTGGGTCAAGTCCGTTGCAGAGCTGCATCGCTGGCCGGACTTCGTTTCCCCGGACGGCTTATGTATGGCGATTCAGCTCCGACTCGACCGCGTCGTGGAGGTCATGCTACGCAACATAGACCTATCTGCCACTTCCGACGATGCTCTTACCACACGCATTAACAAAGTCCTGGCCACGGCCGGGAACGCCGGCGACACCAAACTCGTTGAGAGAATCCTAGAGGCAAGAAAACCAGAGGTCAGCGATCTTGCCCACGCTTTCTGCCTGGCAGCCCGCAATGGGCACATGGCTACCGTACAACGGCTGCTCCAGGACCTGCAGACTACGGATTACCTCCAAGAAGTGAAATACGGCCGCACAGTGGGCCTCTGTCCCCTGAACTGCGCCTTGGAGGGCGGGCACATGGACATCTTCAGGCTTCTTCTCGAGAAAGGTGCAACGGCCCTGTCCACCGACAATGAGAAGGATACGGCAGTCCACTGTGCGGTAAAGCTAGGCGATGCGGAGGCGTTGCGTGTTTTGATCCGCCTACGCTTTGACGAATTCAAACAGAGCCTGCTTGTCACAGAAACAAGAGCAATGAACCCGTTGCAGCTCGCCTGTTGGACCGGCTACATCGAAGTCTTGGAGTTGATCCTAGATCATGTGCCTCAAAGCCTGTTGAATGATTCTGGAGAGATGTCGCATACACCGCTGCAGAGCTGCTGTGAGTTTGGCCATACTGCCCTTTGGGACCGTTTGGTGCAAGCTGGTGCGGACCCCCTGGCCGGCGTTCCCTCGCCGATTTCCGAGCACATGTCCTACTACGAATCAACGGAACTTCGAGAGTGGAAGGACGACAACCCAACCCCACTCGAGCTTGCATCTCGACATGGCTTCTACGAGCTCGTGACCCATATCCTTGCAGTGCTGAGGCCCTCATTGCCCAGCCGCAAGAAAGCGAAGGCAAAGCACAGCCAGAGAGGGCTTGAGCCAACGGCATCGGAAAAAGACAACGAGGGAGAGCCAACAAGGAAGAACGAGGAGGGCACGGAAACTAAACCCGAGACGGACACAGAAAAGAAACCCGAGGCGAAAACAGAAGAGGCAAATGCCGTTGACGAGGAAACCTCCAAGGCAGAGCGTGCTAAAGACATTCTCTCGTCCAGCTTCTTCGAAGCCGCGAGCAACGGGCATGTCAAGTTGGTAGAGCTGTTCCTCAGCGAGACGGAGCGGGGTGAGCCGGTGGACCACCAAGCATTGCGCCTTGCCATCGGCCGTGGCAACCTCGACGTTGTCAAGACTCTATTCGAGTCCGGCGTACCTCTCAAGAAGCCCGGCAACGAATATAACTCACAGTTTGACCTCGCCATCTCCGAGAACCATATCGACATCGTGCGGTACCTCATGGGCCATGGCCTACGGGCCCAATGGGACGAATACGAGACATCCATCCAATATGCAGCCCGCTGCGGGTTCCTCGTAGTCCTCCGCTTGCTGATGAGTGCCACTGGGGCCGACTCGACGGATATCGAACGGCAAGACTTCAACGGATACACAGCCCTCGAGTTAGCTGCCCGAAGCTGTCAGCGCGAGACATTTGGAGAGCTGCTCACATGGTGGGAGGAACATGACATCAACAATGCACGACCCCACAGTGCCCTGATCCTTGCAGTTGGGAGTGCCGAGCCCTTCGATAAGAAGTCCAACTTTATTGAGTTCCTTCTCGACAAAAAATGGGATCTTTCCGCCCGCGATGGCTTCGATGACAATGCACTGCACGTGGCTATTTTAGAGGCCGACGAGGACCTGGTTCAGATGCTTCTAAACGTCGGAGCGAACCCAAATGCAATTGATGGCAGTGGCGAGAGTGCTCTGCATCGGGTTGCCATGCTGGACATGCCAGGCCTGGTCGTGCCATTTCTCGAGAAGGGCGCTGATGTGAAATGCAGAAACAAGGAAGGCTTGACGGCGGTGCACTCTGCCGCCCGAGATGGCCGGGTCCGCGTGTTTCGAGCCCTCATGTGCCTGGATCTGGACGATGGGGAAACAGAGAGACTTGAGGATCAGAGGCGTCTTGCTTGGGCGAGCGCCGTTGACATGGCTAGCGATGACGGCCGCAGGGTTATCCATGAGGTCGCGGCATCTTATCCAGACATCCTACGCAGCTTGTTTGAAGCCCAGGAGAACCTGGGAGAGCAGCTCGACGTCGATGTAGCAGACAACACGGGGCGGACTGCACTGATGTGCGCCTGCCAGGATGGCACACTGGAGCCCGTCGGCCTGCTTCTCGATAAGGGGGCGAAACCTAACATCAAGGACAGCGAAGGCAAGACGGCCATGTTTTACGCGGCCTGCCGGAGCCCGAGTCTTCAGCCACCCGCAGAGGATGTATTCCGCTTGCTTGTCAGCCACAAGGCCGAGGTAAACGTGGTCGGCGGCCCGGCCGGCTCGCTCCTCCACACGGTCATGTTCAACTGCTCATATTGCGTGTCGCGCGTCGAGGCAATTCTTGAGATGGGGGCCAGCGCTGATCTAGCGCTCCCGCCCTTCGGATCGCCTCTGCACATGCTGTCGCTTGTTGCGATGGAGCTCGAGGTCGAAGCATCCACCATTGCGCCGAAACTCGTCAAGAATGGTGCCCGAGTGGAAGCGCGCGACAGCCGCGGCCGCACGGCGCTCATGGAATGCGCGACGCACGGCCGACGGGTTGCCACCATCGAGGCATTCCTGGCGGTCAACAATGAACCAAACACCCGCGCACTCATGGACCGCGTGACGCACGGCCGATGGTTTGACACGATCGAGACACTCCTGGCGCTCAACGCCGATCCAAACACCCGCGATGCTCTGGGAAAAACACCACTGCACTACACAGTGATCAGAAGTCCTACACCGGCTGCGACAGCGGTGCTCTTGAACGCCGGCGCTGATGCCACGGCACTCGACAACATCGGCCGCAGCGTGCTGTACATGGCCGGTCTGTTGGATTCAAAGGACGAGGACGGTGGGTTTAACGCCGTGGTCGGGAAAATTGCGGACGAGGAGCGCGCCGCGCAAAAGGCGGCGGCTTTGACGGCCGCCATGAAAAGCGGCAACATCTCGATATACAAGGCCATCATGCGTGAGCCAGGCATGAACGTCAACGTGCCGGACCGCAGTGGCTGGACGGCCCTGGATGTGGCGCAGAGTTATTTCTGGGATGACGCCGCGGAGGAGCTCATTGGCTTGGGGGCAGTCAACGGTACCGACAAAAAGATGCCGAGCGAGATGAGCAGGTGTGACTTTCTCAATGATTTTTACGTCTCCGAGGACGGAATGGAAGTTGGCGTGCCCGGTAGGTGTTTTGCACGGGGCCCATGCCCACCCACGGGCGGTGTCTTTTCCCCCCCCCCCCCCCCCCCCCGGTTCGTTTGAAAATGCTGACAGAAAGCGGTTGGGGGACCAATGCGGATTTGTAGAGCTCGGACACGATCGATACTACCCCGGTCTCTATCTGAACGGGACGATGCGGGCGGATCACTGCATCTCCTTGACGAAGGGCATCTTCTATTTTGAGGTCGAGATTCTCGAACTCGAGCAGCCCAGGTACGTCTTTTTTCGGCGCAGCCGTTCGCTTCGCCCTGCCCTTCTTCCCTACTGTAAATGCATAACTGACAGGAGACAACCCCTTCCCCCCCAGTGCCATTGCTGTTGGTCTCGCAGGCGAACGCTTGCCAACGCACGAGATGGTCGGCTGGGGCAGAGTCTCCTGGGGCTACCACAGCGACGACGGCACACTGATGTGTGAGGAAACCGACCTCGACCACGGGCCGCCGTATGGGGCGGGCGATGTGATCGGCATAGCCTACGAAGTCGAGAGCTGCAGAGCATGGTTCATCAAGAACGGCACGCACCTGGCGGCGGTGACGTGGATGCCCGTCATTAAGAAGCGGCGAAAAGACGAACAGGCCGAGGCGGACAGGGCCACGGCGGGCGAGGAGAAAGAGGAAAAGGATGGCGAGGAGGAAAAGGAGGACAAGGACGAAGAGGAATCTGTCGACGACGACGCCGACGATGAAGAGGCCCGGAAGAAAATGACCATCCGCAACGCACGGGTCCGTGGCCAGCTCTACCCGACCGTCTCCTTCCAGCACGCCAGCCGAAGTCCGATCCGGGTGCGTGTCAACTTTGGCCCCGAGCTTGGCGCAGCCAGCCGGCCCTTCAAATATGCACCGCCCGAGACGGTGCCGCCCGATCCGCCCATCGAGGAAACAAAACAGGAGGAGGACGGAGACGCAGAGGAGGCACACGAGGAACCGGACGAGACCGAGGACAAGCCAACACAGGATGTGTCGGATGACTAATGCTGAGCGCAGGTTCTCCTTATTAATAGTCGATGCCCACAAAAGGGCGTGTGGGGGTCTTTCACATGTCAAAATAGTCTTCGCTGTCTCTGGCAATGCCCGTGAACTTTTTGTATTGTATAGTCGTTTTTTTTTCTCTTTATTTTCTTCTCAAAAGTCTTTTCTCCCTCGGCTTCGCAAAGCTATTATACAAAAACAAAAAGACGCACTGAGCGAAAAATTGTCATCTGATTTTCTTCAGGCCCAACACCACCATCCGTTTCATGTGTGGAAGTCTGTCCCATAGACAACAGAAAAGATTGAACTAAACAAGAAAAAAGCAAACATTTACAATATAGAGTAGTCGACGAAGAAAAAAAAAGGGGGGGGGGGGGGCGGAAGAAAAAATAAGCGAATCGTATCCAAACACTCCGGGATCACCGTGTCCCCCATGCTTCCCGCAATGAGCAGCGCAGCGCGGTTCTTAAAACTCCAGAGTCGGCTCCTCGCCCGCGACCCGGCCGATGACCTGGCTGGGGGCGTACTTGGGAATGACCTCGTCGTCGTGCAGCATCTCGAACTCCTCGGTGGCATCACGGCCCATGAAGTTCATGATGGCCTGGGGGCCACCCGGGTGCTCGTCCAGCCAGTTGGTCAGGTCCAAGACAACACCCTTGACGATGACCCACAGGTCGTCCTTGGTGTTGTGCTTGGCAATCTCCTCCTTGGTGAACTCCTTCTCGGGGATCGAGAAGGGCTTGGGGGCGGCCTTGGCAGCAGGGGCGGCGGCGACCGAGCCACCACCTGAACCACCACCAGAGCCGCCGCTGCCGGAGCCGCTGCCGTTGCCTTCGTCGTCGTCGTCCTTCTTGGAGACGGACGCCGCCTGGCCGTTGCCCCACTCCACGGAGATCTTGCCCGGCTGCGCGGGGTCGATGTGCAAGGAGATCTGGCCGAGACGCTGGGTCGCCGTGCTGGCGCCGCCGGACTTGAGGACCTTCTGGAACAGGTAGTTGCTGGCAGTGTCGCCAGCGACGCGGCCGTAGACGACACAGCCCAGCAGAGACGAGCCACCGAGACGGTTGGCACCGTGGACACCACCAGCCAGCTCACCACAGGCGAACAGACCGTCGAAGGGCTTCTCCTCGTGGTTGAGGACCTGGGCCTTGGCGTCGATCTCGACACCGCCCATCGTAAAGTGCAGCACAGGCTCCATGACGGAGACATGGAAGTCGTCGTTGATGTCGAGGGGGACGCTGGGGAAGAACTTCTTGCCCCAGGGGTCCTTCTCCTTGCCGTCGGCAATGGCGTTGTAGGTCTTGAACGTCTTCTGCAGGTGTTCGGGGGTGCAGCCGATGTCCTTGGCCAGCTCCTTGCCGGTCATCTTGCGCATCAGACCACGGCCAGAGTAGTGGCGGGTGTGGAAGTCCAGGATGTTGGAGGCCTTGGAGTTGAGGACGAGGCGGATGGGGAACTTGCCGTTGTCCTTCTCCTTCCACATCATGCCGGACACGTAGTCACGGTGGCCGAGCTCGTCGCAGAAGCGGTCGCCGTCAGCATTGAGCAGCAGGCCACCCTCACCACGCAGGGCCTCGGCGGCCAGGAACTTGGTCTTGGCACCGGGGTCCTTGGGGTCAACCAGGCCCGTGGGGTGGACCTGAACCTTGTCGAGGTCGATGCCGTTGCCGCCGATGGCCATGACCATCTTCTGGCCGTCGCCAGTGGCGTGGGCGCCGTTGGTGGTGGCTAGGTTGTAGGTATCGGGACGGTACTTCTTCAGCAGCGACGTCTCGGTGAAATCAGCAGCGTAGCCGCCAGTGGCGAGGATGACGGGCCCGTCGAGAGAGCTGGGCTCGCCGTTGGCCTCGTAGTTGACACCGGTGATCACGTTGCCGCCGTCCTTCTTCAGGCTTGTGACGCGGGCCTTCTTGATGATCTGCACGCGGTCGGGTTCGGCCTCAGCGAGCTCCTCAAGGCGCTGCATCAGGGCGTAGGTGATGGCCATGCCGGGGAACTTTGCGTCGTGGCCACGGTGGGTGCGCGGCTCGGAGTGGCCACTGGAGGCCATGTTAGCAAAAAGACGACACGAAAGGGGGGGGGGGGGGGGGAGAAGCGGAACTTACCCTAGCCGGGAAACGAGCGTCAGGTCCAGGTTGAAGACATCCTGCAGCCACTCGACGGCGGAAGCCGAGTTGTAGGTCAGGACACGGATCAGATCCGGGCGGGCCTTGTCGCGCGCCGACTTGAGCGTGTCGTTGTAGAACTTCTGGACGCTGTCCGGGATCTCGAGCTCGACCTGGGTGCGGGTCAGAGCGCCGTTGATGCCGGACGTGGCCTTGGTAGAATTGCCACCGAAGAAGCCTGGGGGAGAGGGTTAGCAGGCGGTCGTGTTCTTGGTCATGTAGACGTGGAAGTCGGCGCGCAGCTTCTGGACCTGGGCCTCGCTGAGGCCGGTGAAGGAGAACATGCCGATCTGGTCGGTGATGTGGCTCCACGAGCCGGGCGTGCCGAGCGCCTCGAGCTTTTCGCGCAGCGCCTGGCGCATGCCGATGATGCGGCCGGACATGGTCTTGAGGTTCTCCTCCCACTCGGCAAAGAGGGCCGGGTCGTTGAGCACGGTGCTGGCGACGCGCGCGCCGTAGATGGGCGGGTTCGAGATCTCGGAGCGCTGCAGCACGGCGAGCTGCGACTTGACGCGGCTCACGACGGTGTCGGCGGCGCCGGCCGAGGGCGCGGCCACAAAGTGGAAGCAGCCCGCGCGCTCGCCGTAGAGGCCAAAGTTCTTGGCAAACGACTGGGCGATGAGCAGCTCAAAGCCCTGCTCGACAAAGTAGCGGATGGCGCCGTTGTCGCGCGCCAGGTCGCCGGACGCAAAGCCCTGGTAGGCGCAGTCGAAGAAGGGCAGGTGCTGCTTGCGGCGCAGCAGGGCGGCCAGCTGCTGCCACTGGCCCTCGGTGGGGTCGACGCCGGTGGGGTTGTGGGCGCAGGCGTGCAGCAGGATGACGGAGTGGTCCGGGGCGGCCTCGATGGCGGCGGTCATGCCGGCAAAGTCGAGTGCCTTGGTGGCCTTGTCGAAGTAGGGGTAGGTGGCGGTGGGCAGGCCGACGTTGCCAAAGATCTGGCCATGGTTGGCCCACGTGGGGTTGGAGAAGTAGATGGTGCGGTTGCCGTGGTAGAACTTGGCCAGGAACAGGGCGCCCAGGTGGACGGCGCCCGTGCCGGAGATGGTCTGGATGGAGATGGCGCGGTTCTCGGCGAGCGCGGGAGAGTCGGCGCCGAGGATCAGCTCGGCCGCCTTGCCGGTGAAGGAGGCGAGGCCGGCAATGGGGAGGTACTCATGGTTGAGACTGGGGTCGTTGTGGATAATGGCTTCGGCCTGATGGTCGCGGGAAGGTGTTAGCACGTGCTTCTATCAGAAAGGCATTGTGTTGCCGGTCGTTGTGGTTCGTTGTGGTTCGGAACAACATGCGACAAGGAGAGCACACGACAAGGAGCCCTGCAAGAGCACGACAGGCAGCTCTCCTTGGGGAGGTGGGGGTGGGGCGCGACTTTGCGCTAGGATGCGTCGTTGCGGGACGCCAGGAAACATTTTCCTTATCGGGGCAATTCGGGGCTATCTCGGGAGGGGTTATCCCGGGCGTCGGGTGCATGTGGAGGGCGCTGTGTTTTTTGGGGGACCGGGTTTTTTTGGGTATTAACAGAGGGGGGGAAGGTTTGGGGCAGGTGGGGGAGGCGGAGGAAGGCGGAGGAGGGCGGAGGAGCGCCACCGCCTGGGAGAAAGCAGATGCTCGCTGTTCTGTAGTGGGCGGCCCACGGTAGCGAATGACCTCACGAGCAATGGTCATGGCTTGTTCCTGCCTCTTTGGGAAGCTTGCCACAGCAACAGCAACCAAAGGGGAAGGAACAGCAGACAACGACGAAAACAGCAAGAGCAAGCCGAACCCGACAGAAAGGAAATGCGGAGGGAAAGCGGAGGGACAAGGAAAAGGATCATTAAGAATAGAGCTTCCCCCGCAAAAAGCAACCCCAGGGAGGAGGAGGTACAGAGAGAGAGAGAGGGGAGGGGGGGGGGGGAGAGAGAGAGAGATACGGACCTTTTTGACGACGGGCAGGACCCACGGCTTGCCGCTGTTGTCGCGATAGGCACCGATGCCCTGAGGATTGTTAGTAGGTGCGCAAGGGTAGACGTAGAAGACGGATAAGGGAGAAGGGAGGAGGGAGGAGAGAATAGAGGCGAGAGAAGGGAGGGGAGATGGACGGCGCTGCAAGAACATACCAAATCGACCTTGTCCGGGCTCGGGTCAGCGCGGTAGGCAGCCATCAGGCCAAAGAGCGGATCTTCCGGGGCCTGCGGCACGGCATCGGCCGGGAAGCTGGAGACTGTGGACGCGGGGGACGCCATGATGTGGCCGGCAATGTGCTGCAGGCGGGTTGCGGCTGACGACGAGGAGGCAGAGGGCGGATGGGAGGACGACGAGGACGGCGAGATGGACGAGGGCGAGGACGACGACGAGGAAGAAAGCGAGGACGCGGACGGCAGAGAGGAGGAGGGGGGGGTTCGAGGCGAAGAGGACGACAACGACAACGACGTCGCCGACAGCAGAGACTGAGCAGGCGCGGGCCGTATTATATGGCTCGCGGACGCGGAAGCAGCTGTGCGCGACAGAGCTTGGCTGGTGGTGGTAGTGGTGGTGGTGGTGGGGCGTGACCGGCGCATTTTTGGCAGTGTTTTTACGTTTTTGTGGTCTGTGGTCGGTGGAGTGTGCTGTGTGGTGTGTGCTCTGCGAATTGATTAGGCAACCGACTTGCCTGTAGAACGCCCGTTGGATGGACCCGTGGACGGCACTGTGGGCGGCGTTGGGCAACAGTGGAGCGAGATGGCAAGATTGGGGCGCGCACGCACGCCTACCCAGGAAATAGTGACCGACGGGGCACAAGGGGGGGAGGAGGAGGGG
>JADHKO010000228.1:0-48375 GCA_019925425.1 Ophiostoma pallidulum | reverse complement strand
GAAAACACTTCCACAAGCATCGCCGCCGCGCAAATGCGGAACGCCCTGACAAGCCTCTCGGAAACCGTCACCGACCCGGCAGAGAAGAGAGTACGTCGGGGGCCGGCCCCCCCCCCCCCCCCCCCCCCCATGCGTACTCTTGTTTCCTCAGCTCGTCCATGTGCCTCCGCGTGAAGCTGACGGGCTGCGCGCCGGCAAACCCCAGCTGCTGGCGCCGCAGCAGGCTGGCGACCTCGCGGCGCATGTTGTGCAGCACGACGCCCTCGGCGCGGATGCTAGGCGCGTCGAGGCGCTCGAGTTTGCCCGTCATGGCGGGCCGTTGCGTGCAGCAGAAGGACGAGTAACGAAGAGGAAGAAAACGAATGTGGTCAAGCGTCACCGTCGTGGGGCGGGGGAGGCCTGTTCCATCGGCGGGCGGCACACGTCGCAAGGCTGTCCGAGGCTGTCGTCGTGGGAGGGATTGCGAGAAAGATGCCAAAATGGCGGCGAAATCCAGCGGCAGCAGGTTGAGGCCAATTTTGGTTGGTGCTCGTGCTTAGTCATTTCGAGAGCCGCCGCCAACCAGCCGCCTCCCTTTCTTGGTTGCGGCGCCCCCCCCCCCCCCCATGCAGGCGCCAAAGTGCGTCATGCCGCGAGCAGCTTAGTGGCTGTTTCCCCTGTGTTTTTGGAGGCTGCCTCGGGGGCGCCTTGCAGGCAATCGTTAGTGAGGACAAGACAGAACATCACCACATCACCGCATCCAACGCCAAACAGTCCCCCCAGCCGATTTTCCCGCCCGCTCGTTTCCATTTCGCATCGACTGGCTTTCTGAATCGTTTTTGCAATCCGGCCTCACACCCCTCGGCCGCCAGCCAGATACGCCCACCCCTGCGTGCCGGTCCGCATTTCCCTCGCTGTTTGATGGTTGCTTCGCGCTCGACCCGGCCGCTGCTCGACGAGCCTCTGCGTTAGCTGCCGTGTTGGTCTTCCGCCGCGAAGCTGCCAACGTGCGGACGTGCGAGCGTAGCGCGACGAGATCGCATCGAAACGAACGCGCGCCGCGAGCCTCACGATCCGCGCCCGAGGCTCAGCCGACGCCGACGCCCACGGTGGCATATTGACATTCGCATCGACATTCACATCGACATTCACATCGACATCGACATCCACACCCACATCCACACCCACAATGGCTACGGGGTCGTCATCGACCCGGGCGGTCATGTGGTCGCTGATCGCAGACACCGTGGTGCAGTACACCCGTATGTCGGAATGCACTCGCGTCCCTGGTCGTCCGACGCTCGACGCGCAATGCTTCTCCAGACTCTTGCCCTGCTGACACTTTCCCACAGGCCGCGATAGCGAAGATACAGACTCTGAAGGTACGCGCAAGGGCTGCTGTCCGTGGCGCACAGAGCCACGGCGTCGTCGGAAAAGGGGGACCTTGCTGACAGTTCTCTCTCTGCCCAGGCGGCGACTCCTCCAAGAAGGAAATCTACGCGTCCTGGGCCATCTTCATCCTGATCATGCTGCTCATCGTGGCCTTCTTTACAAGCTACATTCTCCAGCAGAAAAAGGTCACGGCCGTCCACGAAACGGTCATCTCCATCTTTGCAGGTGAGCCCCCCCACGTTCGGCCTGCCCGCTGTCTGTCCTCTCCGATCTGACCCTCCCCCCCCCCCCCCCCTCTCAGGTATGACGGTGGGCCTGATCCTCCGCGTCACGGCCGGCGACAGCATCCGCGACCTCGTCAGCTTCGACTACCAGATCTTCTTCAACCTCCTGCTCCCTCCCATCATCCTGTCGTCGGGCTACGAACTGCACCAGGGGAACTTCTTCCGCAACATCGGCACCATCCTGACGTTTGCGTTCGCCGGCACCTTTCTGTCGGCGCTCGTCATCGGCGTCATCCTGTGGCTGTACACGCGCATCCCGCTCGAGGGCCTCAGCATGAGCTGGATCGACGCCATCTCCGTCGGCGCCACGCTCTCCGCCACCGACCCCGTCACCATCCTGGCCATCTTCAACTCGTACAAGGTCGACCCCAAGCTGTACACCATCATCTTTGGCGAGTCGATCCTCAACGATGCCGTTGCCATTGTCATCTTCGAGTCCGCGCAAAAGTCCAAGAACGGCTCGGCCAACTCGTCCAGCGTCGTCAGCCTGTTCAAGGGCATCGGCATCTTCTTAAAGGACTTCTTTGGCAGCCTGGTCATCGGCGCGCTCGTCGGCATCATGGCTGCGCTGTGCCTCAAGTACACCTACGTTCGTCGCTATCCCAAGATCGAGAGCTGTCTCATCGTCCTCATCGCCTACGCCACCTACTTCTTTTCTCAGGCTGTGCAGATGTCTGGTATGTTTTTTCCTGCTTTTCCGTCCCCCCCACCCCCCCCCCCCCCCTCCCTTCCTTGCTGACAACGTGGTCCCCCCCCCTCCACCCCAGGCATCGTGTCTCTTCTGTTTTGCGGAATCACCCTCAAGCACTATGCCTACTTCAACATGTCGCGCCGCACGCAGCTGTCCACCAAGTACATCTTCCAGGTGCTCGCCCAGCTCTCGGAGAATTTCATCTTTATCTACCTGGGGCTGTCGCTCTTCACCGAGAAAGATCTGCAGTACCAGCCGCTGCTGATCATCGTCACGGTCATCGCCGTGTGTGCCGCACGGTGGGTGGCCGTCTTCCCGCTGTCCAAGGCCATCAACTGGTTCATCCACTACCGCGAGCGCCGCCGCGGCATCCAGAACTCGGCCGACGAGCTGCCGTACAACTACCAGGCCATGCTCTTCTGGGCCGGCCTGCGCGGTGCCGTCGGCGTCGCCCTGGCTGCCCTGCTGACCGGCAAAGACACCTACGCGCTCAAAGCCACCGTGCTTGTCGTCGTCGTGCTGACCGTCATCATCTTCGGCGGCACCACGGCGCGCATGCTCGAGATCCTGGGCATCCGCACCGGCGTTGTCGACGAGATGGACTCGGACGACGAGTTCGACATTGAGCCCGTCGGCCCGTATGTGAAGCGCAACGGCGGCTTCGGCTACAACCCGCCCCGCGGCGGCAGCGGCAACTTTGCTGGCTCTCCCCTGCCGCTGCATCGACTTGGCAGCAACCTCGGCGGCGACGGCGGCAGCAGTGGCAGTGGTGGTGGTGGTGGTGGTGGTGGTGGTGGTGCGAATGGCGTGAAGCGGGGATACTACCCCAGCGGGAGCGCGGACGACGGTGCCGACCGGCGCAGCTGGACGACCGGCATGCGGTCGCCCAACCCGATGGGCAGCAGCAGCAGCGGCGCGGTGGGCCGCCCGTCGAGCCTCAGCCGCAAGAACTCGATTCGGGGCGTCGGTGTCGACGACCACTCTGCCGCCGAGCGGTCCGATCTGCTGGGCTATGCGGCAAGCGCCACAGAGTCGGAGGTGGGTAGCGACATCGACACATCCGATCTGCCGCCACCAGCGCCACGCCGGCGCTCAAGTCCCATGCCCCCTGGGGCGCCGGCCAGCTACGGCACAGATCCGTCCGGCGGCGGCGTCGGGGTCGCGAGCAGCAGCTCTTCCTCTTCTGCTGCTGCTGCTGCTGCTGCTGCTGCGGGGGTCGGCGCGAGCGTGACGCACAGCGGTGGTGGAATTGCCAGTGCTGGCAGGTCCGCGACGGCCACCATCCGGCAGCTGTGGAGCACCGAGGACCCGTCGGCGCTGCTGCGGCAGCTCGACGAGGACTACATCAAGCCGAAGCTGCTGCTGGACAGCGGCAACGGCCGTGGCGGCAACAACGGTGGCGGCCAGGTATGATGGGGGGTTTGAGGAGGAGGGGGAGAAAAGAGCAAGGGGAGCTTTTCTTTGTTCTGTTTTGGTTGATGACACACGAAACGCATTTCCCTTTTTTTCTTTTTCAGTGACAAAACGAACTGGAAATGCATGTCCGGACCAGACCAGGCGCCCGGAGGGGAAAGGGTGTATGTAAATAGTCTACGTCTTTCGGGGGTCGTCGTCGTGTTGTGTGTGCCCACCACTTTGTTATTCCAATACTATACAGGCCGGAGAGGAGCAAGTCTTCTCGCAAACTCGATCTGCCTCTGCCATGCCCCCTTCTTCTCCCTGGACGAGTCGGGGGGCGTATGATGGCCGTCTTCGCACGCCGTCCAAGCTGCGGCCCCGGAAGACGAGCAACACGTGCCCACGGCAGCGATGCACTGGAAGCGCCGACGGCAACACGCTGCTTGGCAGTGGCAGACCCCAAGCGGCACCGTCGTCGAACACCAAATGCTGGCTGCCTGCTGTCAGCTGTTCTATTAATAACGAATAACGCGACAGTTGGGACACGACAACGTCCCGCCCGCGGCTGAACCTGGCCTAATGAGGGCCGCCGTCCCTAAAAGCGGGGCCCGCCGCCAGTGGGGCCTGACCCTTGTGGGCCCTGGCCCGGCCAGGCACACACGCTGGTGGCGGGACCCGCTGACGTTTCCCACTGTCCGAGTCGGCAGTCGCGGGGCCTGGCTCGTTCTTGCCTGTTCTGCGGCCTTGCATCGCCAGAGAAAAAGCAGGCGCGGCCCGGAAGGCAGCATTGGCAGGTCCTTTCCCTCGTCTCTCATAAACGTCTCTATAATAGCGTGTCGCATCTCTCTCTCTCTCTCTCTCTCTCTCTCTCTCTCTCTCTCTCCACGTCTCTGACCTCACCTCGTTTCGCCCCCTCCTGTCACTTTTGTTGCCCCTACTCCGTAGTTCGCCCAGACCCAGAGCACAGCCTCGATTTGGCTGCGCAACCCCGCTGCCATTCCCGCTGCCGTTTCTTCTGCCGTTGTCGTCATCCTTTCTGCTTCTACACTTTCTGCCGGCTCCCCTCCTCTCTCTCCCCTCCTCTATCTCTCTCCTCCCTCCTCTCTCCCTCCTCTCTCCTCTTGAGTCTCGCTTGCTTGTCAACCCGGTGCGCTTCCTTTACCAAAGACACCCACCAGCCTTCTGACCTCCCCCTGGGCTTCTCTTGACGGCTGCCCATCATGCTCGACGAAAACCTCCCGACGTTCATCTTTCGGCCCATGCCCGACCACCCCTCGAGCGCCGTTGTCTACTTCACCCGCAGCGGCTCCGACCCGGCCCCCGAATACGTTCTGCGACATGCCGACCCTGTCGCACAGCCGGCCTGCCGCGGCGTCTATGCAGCCGCCCTAGCCGACCCCTACAACAGCAACGACGTCGTGTACGGCGAGGTGGCCGTGCGCCCCGAGTGGCAGCAGCCCTCGCTGTCTGCTGCCGAGCTGCGCGAGCAGAGAGAGCGCGGCAACGAGCAGGCCGCGGCGGCGCCGACCGCCAAGACGCCCGACCAGTTCACCATCCAGCTGTACAACCCCGACCAGGCGGTGGCCGTGCGGCTGACGCCCAGCAGCTGGAACAAGACGGAGTCGTGGGAGTTTGAGATCCCCATCGAGACGTTTCGCATGCCCAGCGCGAGCCGCCTCGACCAGCAGCAGCTGCCCGACACGTCGGCGGCCGCCGCCGCTGATGGTGCCGCCAGTGCCCTCACACCCAAAAATGCGTTTCGGTGGAAGCGGGACGGCCGCCTCGGGAACAAGGACATGACCTGCTACCTCGTCGGCCAGACGGTCGGCCTGCACCGCAGCAAGGAGCCCGACATTACCATTGCGCTGTTCAAGCACGGGCGGGACCCGGCCGTGACCATCTACGAACCCAACCTGCAGCGCGTCGACGTGCAAGACCGCAAGGGCCTCGATCTGGTGCTGCTGCTGGGTGCACAGGTGATCCGCGACCTGTATCTGGCCCCAAAGGCCGATCCGTTCAACATAGAGGGGGCCGCCGCCGCCGCCGCAGCGGCAGGCGCCGGGGCTGGCGGCAGGCGGAGGGCCTCTCGGCCAACAGCAACAACAGCCGCGGTAGCCACATCCACCACGTCCGTCCCCGCGGGCTTGCCACCAAGCAGCGCACACGCTCCCCCTCCCCACGCGCCGCCGCCGTCCCAACAACAGCGGCCGGCTACTTCGGCCTACAACGCAGCACCGCCCGCGGCCGCAATCGACGCAGAGACCAAACGCCTACAGGCGATGCTAGAGCGCGAGGAGAAGGAGCGCGCGCGGCGGGAGAAGGAAGAGGAAAGGCGCATTAAGAAGATGCTCGAGGCCGAGGAGAAGGCGCGGCGGCTGCGCGAGGCCGAGGTGGCCAAGGAGACGGAGCGCCTGCGGAAGATGTACGGCGTGGAGGGGCAAGACCTGCCCTCGTCCATACCGCCTCCTGCCGGACCCCCGCCCTCGTCCTACTCTTCGTCACATTCGCATTCGCGCCCCGTGCCGCCGCCGCCGCCGCCGCCGCCGCCGGTGACGACGACGACGTACACGCCGAACGGCTCCTACTACCCCTCCTCCCACGCGAGTCATCCTGCCCTTCCCCCGCGTCCGGTGAGTGCAGGGCCACCCAGCCAGTCGAGTTCTCGGTGGCACGGGCCCGGGGGGGGAGCGGGGGCGAATTACGGCGGCGGCAATAGCAACAGCAGCAACGCCAACAACAGGAGGACCAACGGGTTTCTCAGCAACCCGGCGGCCAGTGTCAGCGGGTTTTTCTCGTCCTCGGCCGGCCGGCGTGATCGGTCCTTGTCGTCCGGGACGACGCTTGGCATCGAAGACGAGCGCAGCCGCATTCAGAAGAAGCGGAGCGTACACTTTTGAATCTGCGGCACACATTTATTTTTCTTCTTTTCTTCTTTTTTTCCTGTTTTTCTTTTGTATATTCTAGCCTTTTTTTCCAAAGCCTCCTCCTCACCGGCAGGGTGTGTTCAATAACAGGGGCGGAGGAAGGGGGGCGGCCTTCTTGTGTGGCATACAACGGGCGTTTTGTCGGGGCGTCTTGTCAGCCTTTTGATTTTATTATCATCATTTTTTTTATCATTCATCCTACAGCATCACGATATACCCCAACAACGCAAATACCATGTAGCTACTTGAAAGAGATCAAGAAAAAACTTCCGTATCTGAAGAAAAAAAGGAAAGACAAGAGAATTACCTGTCCTATATCCATCCCGTCACTTCGCTGTGGGTGAACAAAGCAAGCACACCAAATAGAAAAACAGCAAAGGGAAAAGACAAGGTAACAGCACAAAAAAACACATAACAATGAATGCAGGAGAAAACATTTATTGAACCCCCCCCCACCCAAAGGGCGCAAAATCCCCCAAAACTGAGCGTTTGTACGTACACAGGACTGGCCCTCTGGCTCTCATGACACCCAAAGTACAAAAAAAAAGGGGGGGAAGGCTGTGCTCGCCGCGACGTGTCTCCTCTTCTTCCTCTTTTGAGAGAAAAAAAAACGCTTGGATGCATCAGCTAATGGTTCATCGATTTGGTGACTTTGATCGTTGTGTATAGCGTGTAGCGCCCGCTGCCGCTGCCCCCGTGCTCCCGTCTTCCCCTTCAACCCTGCAGCGTTTGCTTTTCTCTCTGCCGTCTTCTTCTCCGCGTGTTCTGCCCGTGGCCCTTGACAAATCGTTCGTGTCTCGCACGTTTCATGCGTCAACTTTCATGTGATCCCGTCTCAGGCAATTTTGGCTGCTCCTCCCCCCCTCCTTGGCCTGGCGCTTTGCTTCGTTCGTTGCCTTCTTGAGAGGGTATCGGAGTGGTAAAGGTATCAAAAAGTCCAACGCAAAACAAAACGAAAAGCCAGGCTGTCATCCATTTGATGTTGCGGGAGGGGGGGGATAAAAAAAAAGGCACACCCGCCCCGCCCCCTTTACAATATCAACGACAACAACAACGCCTACACAAAAACCCTCTCCTATCGTTTTGGAAGCCATTCTATTCTCATGTCGAGTCCAGACGGGTCCGTTGCTCTTTGTTGTTGCGCTGCTCTAGAAAACCCGGCCCCGCCTGGCCTGGCCTCCCGTCTCCCCCATCCTGCCCCCCCCCCCCCCCCCCACCCCCATTCTGTGCTCAGATGATGCCACCCGGCGGGTCATAGCCAGTTGATGCCCCCCGGGCTGCTGCGTTGAGGCCGGCACTCCCTGGAATGTCGGTTGGAAGGTCGACCTGTGCGTTTGCCGTCTTCCGAAGCATGAACATGGGCTTCTTGCCTTCCTTGTCTAGCTGCTTGAACAGGATGAGGGGCTTTTCGTTTAGTGCCAGGCACCGCTCCTGATCGCCGTAGACAATGTACAGCGCGTACTGGTCCGGCGGAGCATTGATTTGGTAGCGTCGCAGGGCGGCTGGCAAGACCTTGTAGCACGGGTCGTCCATGCTGACACGGAACGACTTGAAGATCTCGACCGAGGAATTGCTGCCGCCCGGGGTGTCCGGCGCCGGTGTTTGGCCGCGCCGTGGCGCGCCAACATGCTTGTCACGGCCTGCCGAGCTGTACGCATGGTCGCTCTCGGCAAACGTCGTGCGGCCCGAGGGTGTAGGCTGGTCTGAGCGATACGAACGTGACGCGAGAGTGGTGCCGTTCATGGACGTGGGCGGAGAGGTTGGAGACGGTATATTTGGAGAAGGGTACGAAGGGGACATGGCGGCCATGGTTTGTCTGTCGCCGCCGTTCGCGGCAGCCAGATGCTGAGACGACAGGACGGCACGTTCGGCGGCGTTGGTCGGATCGAGGGTTTGTTCGGCGAGCATGCGGTCGTGTGTGGTTTGGAGGTGCGTCGGAGACGAAGTCTTTGGGGTTGTCCCTGTCGGAACCATCTTCCTCGTCGAGTACTGGCGCTTGATGCTGATGGACTGGCTCGCGGACTGTGGTGTCGGTGCAGGGGGGGAAATGGTGGCCTCGAAGCTGTAGGACTGGTCGTTGCTGCTGCTGCCGATGGCGTTGTTGTTGCTGCTGTTGTTGTTGTTGTTGTTGTTGTTGTTGTTGAGATGCGGTAGGGGCTGCTGGGCATCCTTGACGAGGCGCAGGGCTGGGAGGACATCTTCGCGAAGCCGGCGGAAGTCGTCCGTCATCCTCCGTAGGTCCTGCTCAAACAAGCTCATCCGCTCGTCTCGAAGGCGCAGTTGCTCGACGAGGTGCTTGATGTCTTTCATCGTAGCCATGGTCGACTGTGCTTCCGTCTCAGCGGCTGCAAGGGAGGGTCAGACGACGGCCGTGGGGTATGATGGTACAGCACGCATAAAGCGAGCCGGGAGGGGGGGGGGAACCTACTCAGTGGTACATAGTGGTCGCTGTCGATTGGGACCTCCTGTGCTCTTTTGACCTCGTAGACGCTCTTCAGAATCGTCAACCGATGGCCGACGCTGGCAATGCCCATTTGTTTCAGGTCGTCGTGCTGCAAGGCGACGAGGGCCTCACCAACAATGTCGTTCTCTGGGCTAGACGTTAGCTCCCAAAACACAAAAACGACGGCGAGGCCGGGCAGGGCAGACAGCCGTACCTATAAAGCCGTCGGCATACTGCTGGAGCCCAACGGACGCCACAAAATCGGCGCACTCCTCGGCGGTCCAGTCGGTTATGATCGTCTCTGGCAGCCGGTCGGCGCTGGTCCGGTAGCCATAGGTTGTGGGGGTATGCTCGGCAGAGGCCAGGTCGGTCTCGGTCAGCGAGAGCTCGGATGCGGTGGCATCGGTCGGAGAGCTCTCGGGAATGTCGCGTTCGTACTCGTCGTCGGCATCCGACTCGGCGTAGGCCGTGCCCTGCTGGAAGCTCATGGCGACCAAGGCGGCGGGGAGGAGAGGAGGGAAGAGGGAGGAGGGAGGAGGGTAGAAGGTCTGGTCGGTCGGAACAAGAGGAACACGAGAGATCCCTCAGGCAAGGTTGGGCGTTAACCGTCCATGCGTCGACGAGACGGCGCGCAGGTTGATCGTGCGTCGTGCGTCGTGCGTCGTGCGTCGCTTGGGATGTCTTTCGGTCCCTTTTCGGTCTCAGTCCCTTGCCGCTCGACGGGGACGACAGGGACGAGAGGGCGATGAAGACGATGAAGACGGAAGCCGGACGGCAAGGGAAACGATGGGCGTCCCTCGTTCGGTGGTCGACGCTATTTCCGGGAGCTCATTCGCAGAGCAGTGGCCGCCGAGACTGTCGAAGAAGAAGAAAAAGCGCTCTGTCCGAGAAGGAAAGAGAAGGAAAAAGGGGGGGGGGAGGGGGGGTGGTGAAGTCGAAGATGGCCGTCTGGGAATAAATGAGCCAAGCGCCAGCCAGCCTCAGGGGACAACGGGGAGTTGAGGAGGGGCTTCGGGGGTGGCGATGGCAGGAGGGCTGCCTCTGCGCGGGCCTGGCGTCTTTTGCGTGCGCTTGGGCCAGAGAGCGTGCCGGGAGGAACAGGGCAGCGTTCGCGGGGGGGAAGGCGATGGCGAGGAAGGACAGAAGAACGGAAAGAAGGGAAGGAAGGAAAGAAGAGAAACCCGATAAGAAGGAAAGAGGGAAAGAGGGAAAGAGGGAAAGGGAGCGAGCTCCAACAATCTCGAGATTCCAGGGAAGGAGCAGGACGTGGTTAGGAGGCCGCTTGGGTGCGCGTTGTGCCGGGACGGGGGAGAATAGTGCTGTTCTTATTAACGTGGAGCGTCGAGGATCGAGGAGGGAGAGCGGAGGGCAAGAGCGGAGGGCACGAGCGGAGGGCCAGGCCAGGCCACGCCTGACAGCACTCTGAATGCGCAGCAAGGGGACGAAGGACAATTTAGTCGACAGGGCAGAGGCAAGAGCCAGGGGGGTGGTATATTTAGAGGCTAGCGCCGACAGAAGATTGGTGCCCTTGCGGCAGGGGGTGGGGACAGAGAGGGGAGAGGAGGGAAGGAAGGGGGGTGGGGGGGGGGGGGGCGAACTCGAGCAAGAGCATATGGACGGAATACTACGAACGGGCAGGAGAGACACAGCAGGAGAGACACGGCAGGGGCGGTCGAGCGCAGGGCGAGGAGCAGAAAGGAAAGAGCGATGCAAGGAGGAATGAGCCATGGCGACGTCTTCGGGCGATTGGATACGTAAGCAAGAACAGAGACAAGGCCAGCAAGCAAAGCAGCCAAGAAGACGGAGAGCGGCCACGGGCTCATGGGCTGGCGGCCATGGAGGCCATGGACGGACTGGCTGCCTCTTCGACACGCCGAGGACGATGGAGAGCCACATTCGGGCTGCATGGGCCGACACTGTTCGTCTGCGTTGCCGCCAGCAGGGAGCAGCGAGGCGCACGCCAGGGCCACAGAGGCTGCAGAGGCTGCAGAGGCTGCAGAGGCTACTCCGCGGCAGGAACAGACGTCCAGAGGCAAGAGGAAGACGATGTGCAAAGCCCAGCAAGCCCAGCAAGCCCACCACACCCCACCACACACACAGCACACACGGAATGCGGTCCATCCAGAACTGTCTTAGCAGGCGACCCACCAGGGCGAGCAAGGACCCACAACGGGCGTCGAGGCGCTGGGCGCGTAGCGCCCAACAGCAGCACACTGCAGAAATGCGCATGGCAGAAAGTGCAGAATGCAAGAATGCTGCAGC
Source organism: Ophiostoma pallidulum (assembly GCA_019925425.1). Taxonomy (NCBI): domain Eukaryota; kingdom Fungi; phylum Ascomycota; class Sordariomycetes; order Ophiostomatales; family Ophiostomataceae; genus Ophiostoma; species Ophiostoma pallidulum. Next base: position 37,002 of record JADHKO010000228.1, on the reverse strand, counting down.
GCCGGTTGGCTCTTTCCCGCAATATTGGCTGCCCCCCCCCCTCCCCGTCTCGTTGCATTCGATCCTTCCTCTTCCATCGCTTCCTGTCGCCTGCAGCCTCGCCCCCCCCGGTTGTCGGTTAGCAGCTGTCCCGCTGTCCCGCTGTTCTGCACGAGGAAGGCGCGAACCAGGAGCAGGAGCAGGCAGAGCGGCAAGCGCCAGGCAGAGTGTGTCGGTCTGGCGGTGTCGCGAGGCTGAGAATGCCTTTGCAGCGATCGTGTGAAGACCACTCTGGTCGGCCCGGTCCCAACCGCTGCTGTCCCAAACGGCAGACCGTACTGGGCCCCTTGGACGCGGAACTCTGCTCTTGCCCGTTGGAACGCCATCTCTCTCGTCCTGCTTGTCTGTGGACTCTGTGCGGGGAGGGAGGCAACCGGAACAACAGCCGGGGGAGTAGACGAGAGGATAAAAGAAAACAGGGCGCCAGGGGGGATGTGGAGAGCCCTCCAATGACAAACAGAGCAAGAAGGAAGAAAGAGGGAAAACAAAACGGCTCGCGAAGCGTGTTCCGCCGTTTGAAACGGCTGCTCCGCAGGCCCGTTCCCGAGATAGTTTCAGCTTTCTATTCTATTTTCGATCACAGCCCTAAGAGGCAGGAGCAGAAAGGAGGAAAAGGAAGAAACGGAGCAAGACGAAAGAAACACGGGGACCCGTGCCTGGTCAGTGCTCGTGGTTGTTCGTGCAGAGGCTACACCGACACACCTGTCGGCTCGTTCTGCCAAGGGCTGTCCAGTCCATCCTCGAGACCATTTTGTCTGGAAGCATCACGCCGGCCCCCGCCCAAAGGCTGCCTTGTGTCTGACCGAATGACGGCATACTCAACGACGCTCGTACAAAGACCTCCTTTTCCCATATGCCTCACGCCCTTCTCTCTCACCGCCCAAACCGCGACGGCGTCTTGGTCGACTTTGCCTGTGCGCCCTCCAGCATCTTCTTAAAGTCGCGGAACAAGGAGCTGACCGTGCCGTTCGCCTCCCAGTCGTCCACAATCTTGTCCGCAAACGCCCGCCGCTTCCGCTTCTTCATCTTCTTCTTGCGGCCGCTCTCCAGACCGTCCAGAAGATGGTCGGCCGCAAGCTTCTCAGCGACCCAATCCTTGAGGGCGCGCCGCCAGTGCAGGAGGTCGTGTGCCGTTTCGGCATTGCTGTGGCAGACGACGCCGACGAGCCACTGCTGCGACGTTGGCGCAATGGTGTTGCCATGCATGTCGATGGACTCGTGGTCCCCGCCCTCCCCCCCCTCCTCGTCGCTGTCTGCCTCATCCTCCTCCTCCTCCTCCTCTACGTCGTCCAGGGTCTTGCTGTCGTATGCCTTGCCGCTGAACTGGACACGAAACGACGCCGGGTGGTTTGTCCGTCCACAGGCATGGCACACGTTGCCTTCCAGGCTGGAGCCGCCACCACCGCCGCCGCCGCCCGCGGGCCGGATGTCGAAGCTGTCCATGTACGGCCGCGCGCGCAGGGCACTGTTGAACGCGGGCGTCCAGACCGACGAGATGAACCGGGACTGCGCCAGGCCGCCCACCTCGCGGTCCAGCCGGTCCCAGGCGACGCGGTACAGCGCGTCGTCCGCCTCGGCAAAGGCACCGCCCGGGTTGATGCGGCGGTGGACGAGCCACTCGACAGCGTCCCTGAAGTGGCTCCGGAGGGGCTTGTGGGCCTCAAAGGTGAACTCGAGCGGGATCTCCCGCCGCAGCAATGCCATCTCGTCGTCCGGCGCACCGATCAGGTTCGCGCTGCTGTCGTCAATGAAGTCGGCCATGTCGTCGTCGTTGCCGTCCGCCGCCGTCGCTGCCTCGTTGTGTTCTGGCCTCCCGTAGTCGTAGCCATCGTCTTCGTCGTCGTCGTAGCCGTCACCTTCATCCTCCTCATCGAACTGGCGGAGGCTGCGAAGCCGTAGCATCTCTTCGGACTGGACTGCTTCCTCCTCGTCCTCCTCCTCCCCTCGTTTCTTTTCCCGTCTCTTTTTCTTCTTCTCCTTCTTCTTCTTCTTCCTCTCCTCTTTTCGCCGCTTCTTTTCCGACGCTACCTCGTCTTCTTCGTCATCGTCATCCACACCCTCGGTTTCTTCTTTCTCCTCCTCCTGCTCCTCCTCCTCCTCGTCATCTTCAAAGTCGGAAAGGGCGACGTGATCCGGATCTTTGTCGTACAGGGCCGTGCGACGCCCGTCTTCGTCAGAGGAGCCCGCCGACTCTAAATCGCTCTCGGTGACCTTCTCGCCGAGCCTCCGCCGCCGGAGCAGCTCCATGTGGCGCTTGCGCGCAGAACGTGGGCCGCCGCGCTTCCGTGCGGACCGCGAAACACTCTCCGAGCCTGCCTGGCCGTGAGGCGGCGTCGTCGAGCGGACCAGCCGCGAGTGGGTCTTTTGCTTCGGCGGCGGCGTGAGCAGGACGGGTGCATCGCTGCTGCCGCTCCTCTCCTCCTCGTCTTCCTCCCCCTCCCCGCTGTTCACATACGGCTTCCGATCGTGCCGCCGTCTCTTGGCCGGTCGCACATCCTCATCGCTGTCCTCGTCCTCTTCGTCAGGGTCGATGCGACTACCAGCGTCGAGGGGTGCCATCCGGGTGCTACCATCCGCCGTGCTGTCGGATCCCTGCCCATCCTCATTGTCGTCGTCGTCGTCGTCGTCGTCGTCGTCGTCGCTTTCCAAAACAACGCGTCGGCGACCGGTGCTCGGCAACCGTGAGGGCGCTGCGACGCTTCGCGCTGAGGAAGCCAACTGGCCCTTTCTTGCTCTCGTGCGGACAGGCATCTCGTCGTCATCGTCATCGTCGTCATCGTCGTCCTTCACGCTGCCACTCCTGCTTCCAATTCTCTGAGCGACACGCCGGGCAGCAGCCCCTCTCCTCACAACAGACGACGATGATGATGAGCCCGGTGCTCGATATCGTGACTTTCCTAAAAAAGGAAAATAAAGAAAAGGTCAATAAAAAGCCTGGCCAACACAGAGGAACTCGCTAATCTAGAGCTGGGGAGGGAAAGAGAAAAGAGGCGGTTGGGGCAACGTACGCAGGACATCTTCAATCGTTTGCTGTCTGCCCTTTCTTCTCGGTCGCTTGGCCGAGCGGGAGGTAGGCCCCGCCATATCGTTGGTATGGGAGGGGAAGATGAGCTCTCAGAGATCTCCCCTATTCCCCGAGACAAAATAAATAAAACAGAGAGCGTGGGGGAGAGAGAGAGAGAGCGAGGGATAGAGCGTGCGTGCCGAAGGGGCTGAGAATGCCAGCGTCCACAAGAGCGCTTCAAAACTCTTGGGTGGGATGACCCTTATTTCTTTTCTCGATAGGCAGCCAAACCAAACTGCGGCGGATCCCGGAGACGAGGCTGGGTGCAAAACGAGGTTCAGCGAGGATCAACAAGAATACAAAATATGTCGAGAACGCGGGAGGAGAGAAAGGGCCCGAGGGGGGGGCAGCGCCTCGTTTTTTTGCTGCAAACGATTGCGGGATTCCCTTTCCCACGGCTATGGCCAGAAGGAGAAGAAGAAGAAGAGCAAGGAAGAACAAAAAAAAAGGAAGCCGGCTGCGTGAGAAAGACCAAATGCCGCACAACTCGACATGGCCCCCAGACTGCGGTCGGTTTTTCGGTTGTCCAGCGCGGAAAGGTTGCGGCGCGGTTAGGCGCCTCTTTTCTTTTCGCCGCGCAGTCACGTGTCTACCAGCAGCAAAAGTGGGGCTGCCATTGGCTGTCAAGAGGGCATTCTGTGTTATATCGTGCATGAAGTGTTGGAACACAACACAACATATGAAGTAACTTCCACTTGTTTTTGTTTGGTTCTTCAACATTCTGAATTAAGTATCTAAAGGCCCTTGGAAACCCTTGTCCAGCAATGCGCCCATGCTACTGCGCTCTGAACAGCAGCCGCCCTCCAAAAATTATATACCATATTAAGATACACACAAACACCCAAGCTGCCCTGCCCTTGTGATGGTCCCCCCCTCCATGGAAAAGCAGCCCTGAGATCCAAGACGGAAAATATTAGTTGATCGGAGGCCATGACACGGGAGAGAGAGGGGGGGGGGGGGCTCAGAGAAAGAACGAGAGAAAACATGATCAAGGGACAAAGCACCCCCCTAAAAAGGCAACCCCGAAACGCCAGAATATCCCCCCCCCCCCTGGTGGATAGCACGCCCCCCGATTTCTACCGACTCCGCATAAGAAGTGTGGTGAGATACCGCACCCGCGCCTCTCGTCGCACCTGCTGCCTGTAAATTTCGTCGACGTCGCTGCGACACTGCGAAGAAGGGTTCTACCGTAGTCGCTTCTTGGCATCGTCTTCGCCGGCAGCAATGACGTCCTCAATCTTCCACCGCGGCGGGCGACTGATGGCTTTGCTGCCCTGTTCCCGGAGCCTCTCCCGTTCCGCCTCGGGCGTCACACCGGCAGGCAGGGGTTCCAGACCACCAGCGATGCCAGTCGAAAACTTGAGCTGCAAGATGTCGCCAACCTCGTCACAAGCAATCAGAAGGCGGTCCATGTCTTCCTTGGTGTGCGACGACGAAATGCAGAAGCGGGCGCGGGAACTGATCAGCGGTGTAGCTGGGTACCCGACAATAACGATAGAAATGTTGCGCTTGAGCATTTCACGGCTGAAGGAGGACATCTTTCCTGGGCTGTAGAGGACCAAAGGAACAATGGGGGAGTCGTCGTGCCCGTACACAATAAAGCCGAGACGCTTGAGTCCGAGACGCAGGTACCGGGAGTTGAAGGCAATGCGCTGCAGGCGCTCTTCGCCCTGGCCAGGGACGAGTTCGCCGGCAATGATTCTCAGCGAGGACTGGATCTGCACCAAAACGGAAGGCGAAGGGGACTCGGCAAAATGTGTCGCCGCATTTGTAGCCTTGAGCTTGTCGACGATGTGCTTCTCGGCGCTCACGTAACCACCATTGGCACCAAACGACTTGGTGAAGGTGCCCATGAGAATGTCCACCTCCGCGGGGTCAATTCGGAAGTAGTCGCAGACACCGCGGCCATTGCGACCCACGGCACCAATGCTGTGGGCTTCGTCGACGAACAGGAAGAACTTGTACTTGCGCTTGAGGGCGAGAACGTTGGGCAGATCGACCATGGTGCCTTCCATGGAATACAGGCCCTCGACAGCGACGAGGATCTTCTTCCAAGGGCGGTGGGTGCGGGGCTGGCCCTGGGAGATGGCGTCGCGGAGGTGGTGTTCGAGGTCGACCATGTCGTTGTGCTTGAACGAGCGAATGACGGCGCCCGACACGCGGGCACCAATGCGGATAGACGAGTGGTTCAGCTCGTCAGACAGGATGAGGCAGCCCCGAGACACGAGGGCCGGGAAGGAAGTCGCGTTGGTGGCAAAGCCCATGGAGAACACCATGGCGGCCGGCTTGCCGACAAAGTTGGCAATTTCGCGCTCGACCTCGAGCGCCAGATCGTTGGTGCCGGAATCAGCGCGGGAACCACCGGCAGTGACGCCATACTTGCGAACCGCCTCCTCGGCGGCGTCAGCACACGGCCCCTCGGACTGGGCGAAGCCCAGGTAGTTGTACGAGCTGACGTTGAGGGTCTCGGTATAGGTGCCGGTGAACTGGTACGTGTCGTTGAAGTCGTCCGACTTGCGATCGATCAGGGTGATGAAGCGGCCGGGCACGCCGGTGGTGGGACGGGCGAAGCAGTCGTCAAGACGCTTCTTGAGACGACGAACGTAGAAGCTGTCAAAGTCGTCGTTGAGCGGAGCATAGCCGTTCTTGGTGCGGACGGAGGTGGCGTTCTGTTTCTTGAAGTGCCGGCCAAAGAAATCGCGCGTGTGGCCGAGGCCGATCAGCAACAGATAGCTGATATAGGTGGCGAAGAAGTAGTAGTAGGGCGGCTCGTCCACAACGGGCGGGTCAAGCGGACCGCCGGGGTGCTGGCTGACGTAGAGATGGTTGCGGCTCAGGAGCGGGCCGAACTGGGCATCCTTGCGGCGCTGCAGCTCGGCCTCAGCGTCTGATGGCGGCTCGAAGAGTGTGGTGGGCTCGGCCGAGACAGCCTCGCCAGCGGTGGCGGTGGACAGGGAGATCTTGGGGAGCGACAGAGTCGAGGCGGTGATGCCGCCGGCGGCCGGGGACTGCTGCATGGCGAGGAGCGACTGCTGGGCGGTCATGTACGCCTGGTCCCGGGACTTGGGAGAGGACGAGAACAGCTGGGACAGGCGGCTGCTTTTGGATTGTGACGGTCTTCGCTCAGTCGCCCTTTCCAACGGCGACATGCTGGAGTAACTCGAGAAAGGGTTTGCAAGCTTGCGCGGCATCGCTAGGAACGAGGTAGCATCTAGTGCTCGCAACTCGGGCGTCAGTGTTTGTGGCTATTTTTGTCGGGGGAGGGAGGGGGTGCGTGAGGAGCGCAGGCAGGGCAGTGTAGGCAGAGCAGTAAATATATAGAAGAGAAAAGGGGTGAAAGGGGGAGAGATGGAGAGATGGAGAGCGAGGAAGGGAGAGCGAGAGAGAACGAGGGAGGGGGAGACGCTGGAAGTAAGAAGGACAGTGACGAGGACACGGCCGTGCAAAGACACAATAACAAGAGGATATTAGGGTAACGAGGAAGAGGCGACGGAACGAGTCGGGAGAAGAGGCAGCCGTCGTGAGAACCAACTGCGGCAACGCGTTGCTGGGATGCGGAGAAAGGCGGTGGGCAAAGGATGTGAAGCGTGTCTTGGTAGGGGAAAAGGGGTGGAGGTGGCCGTGGCGGTTGGCGTCCTCTTTTTGGGTAATGATAAATAAGACGGAGGAAAGGGGAAAGTGTGCTTTCTGGTGGCCAGAGCTCGAGCCAGAAGGGACGAACCACAGACCAAGGACTCGTCGCTGTTCTCCATCAGGCAATTGCGCGAATGGGGAAGGGGAGGGAAAGGGGGGGGGGGGGGCGCGATGGATGATAAGAAAGAGCGGGAAGGAGCGCCTCCCTGCAGCAGTCCTGGCACTGGCCACAAGCTGTCGCATGTAAAGACACCCCCCCCAAGACCCCCGATAGCTCAATTGCTCCTCAATATGATCCTTCCTCCATCGCGCCTTCTCTTTCCGGGGGGTGGGGGAGTGTCCTTGTGTGTGTGCGTGTGTCTTGCATTGTCGAGGCAGGAGCGAGCGGAGCGAGACAGCGAGGCGCTGTGCTGGCAAAAATGGCAAAAACGGCAAACTCAAACTTACGCAACGGCTGCGGGCTGGCGAATGGAATTCGCGTGCCTGGAAGCCACCGGAGAGGCAGGGAGGGGATTGGAGGCCGCGCACTGTCGTCGTGTTGTCAACCCGGATACACTGGTCGTTCGATGTCGGGTCTGCTCGTGTTTCGCTGGGGGAGGCAATTCGTGGGGGAGAAGGAATCGGCCGGTCGCGTCACCGCTCTCTCTCTCTCTCTCTCTCGCTTGGCGGTCGGCGAGGGAAGGGAAGGATCGATCGAAGGGGACACACCGGATCGTCAGCTGCGAAAGGGAAGGAGCGAGGCACGAGGAGCGCCGGATGAAGAGAAAAGAAATGGAAGAAGAGTGAAAGGAAAAAAGAAAGAGAAAAAGAAAGAGACGAAAAAAAAGAGGAAAAAGAGGAACCAGACACGGGCACCACAGAAACGGGAAAAGGGGGGAGTGGTAGACGGGATTTTGCCAGGGAGAACGCGCGAGCACGCGAAAAGGAGTTGAAGGCTGCCAGCCAGCAGCCAGCGGCCGGCGGCCTTTGATTAGCAACTGGGGCCAGGAGCGAGCTGCGCCGTGTGGTCAGGGGTGGCCCACGGAGCCAGGTCAATCCGAAACTGTGTTTTCCAACCCCCCGTTCTTTTCGCTTGCCACCGCCCAGCACAGGCGCTAGCTGGGCCTTGTAGCGGACCCGGAGATTCCGGAAATTGGGCCAGTGGAACATGAGATGAGTGATGGGTCCCGTCTTTGCCCGGCCGTTGGTTACTCATTGCTCTGCATTAACGAGGACGCTACAGGCCTGTGGGCGGTGGGCAGTGGGCGGGCAGTGGGCGGGCAGTTGGCGGTGGCCCGTTCTCACGTCTTTCTACAGCAGTAACAGCAACAGGAGCAGCAGCACCACCACCACCACCAGCCTCGCACACCGCCTGATGCGGTCGCCTGAGCAAGACCTGGCCCAGACCAGGCCGGGCTGGCTGGGCAGGCCCAGGTCCTCGCCGGCGCGACGCCGGTGTCGTGACGAACTGCCTGTTGCGGAATCGAAGCCGCCGGAACAGCCCCGTCAGACCACCTCTGCATCTCGATGTGCTGCTAGCGATGCCAGCCACACAGCGGGGGCAGGGGTGTGTGGTGGTGTGTGGCCAGCCGTCATGACGTTTTTGGGGGCGCTGGACGAGGTCGGTGCCTCTGTTCCGGCGCACGACACGATGTGTGTGAGAGAACGCCCTCCAGAAGGATGCCGATGCCCGCCAGAAGGATGACCTGCACGGCTAGCGGCAGCCCACGATCCGGGTCGGCGCATCGTCGTCACGCAACGAGAGCGGTGACTGAAGGAGCCACGATAGCGCATTGCCACGCATGAGCAACGTGTCGGGAGCCCGGCTGCGGCATGGGGTCGGTGCAACGGCTCGGCGAGTACGTCGTAGACGCACGCGTGGGTTGTGTCTATCGTTCGAGCTGCGTCGCTGCCGGCGTCCGTCGGGGACCGCGCACCGTTTGTCGTGGCCAGGCGAGGGGAATGCAAACTACGACATACGATGCGTCCTCCTTGTATACATGTAAAGGCCCGCGCGGAGCCTCACATCTCCAACGTCCACGAAATGCGGCGTCGTAGATGTAGATGTCGGGAGGCGTTCCGGGCGTGCAGGTCACGGGGCCGGTCACATGCCACTACGTGCATGTTCGGCTCTGTGCCCCATGGGGCTTCGGGCGTGGGGCCGGGGGCATCTTCCGACCCTGCGGCACGTGTAGCTGCGCGCCTTGCATTTTCGGCTTAAGCTCCCGCCTTAAGCCGAGTGCTCCATCCGTCATCCGCGGCGCTGCTGTCCCCTCGCCGCTTCTGCCGTAAAAAAGCACATACAGCAGCCCACGTCTTGCCATTGGGCTGTTTCTGTTCCGTGCAAAACGTCACGCCGGCACACCCCTCGCGAAGAACGCTGCCCGTCCCCTCCCCCTCCCCCCCCCCTCCCCCAGTAGCCGGCACCATGGCGGCAGCTCCCACCGAGCTCTGGCGGCACCCGAACCCGCAGGCGACGCCCATGTTCCGGTTCCTCGAGGCCGTCAACGCGAAGCACGGACTGCAGCTCGCCGACTACAGCGATCTGCACCGCTGGTCGGTCGACAGCCTCGCCGACTTCTGGGCGGCCGTGTGGGACTTTGTCGGCATCACGGCCTCGCAGCCGTATACCACCGTGCTCCCGACCACGGCCATGTTCCCGCGGCCGGACTTCTTCCAGGGCGCGCGCCTCAACTTTGCCGAGAACCTGCTGTTCCCTGCCAACGCGCACGTCGACCCGGACGCCACCGCCCTCATCACCCTGACCGAGGCCTGGGACACCAGCGGCGCCGCGCACACGACCTGGGCGGCGCTGCGCGACCGCGTGCGCCGGTGTGCCGCGCGGCTCCGCGGACCCGCGATCGGCCTGAAGCCCAACGACGTGGTCGCCGGCTTTGTCGGCAACCATGCCGATGCCATTGTGGCCATGCTCGCCGCCGCCTCGGTCGGTGCCGTGTGGACGTCCATCAGCCCGGACAACGGCGTCAGCGCCGTGCTCGACCGCCTGGTGCGCGTCAAGCCCGCGGTGCTGTTCGCCGACCACGCCTCGCTGTACAACGGCACCCTGTGGCCGAGCACGGCCAAGACGCTCGAGATTGTCGACGGCCTGCTGCCGGGCGGCAGCCTGCGGGCGGTCATCGTTGTCGACTCCGTTCGGTATCCTCCTCCTCCTCCTCCTCCTCCTGGTGACTCCGGTCTGGATCTGGATCTGGGCCTCGACAAGCTGGCGCAAAAGGTCGCCGTCGCCGAGGCCTACGGTGCCTTCCTCGCCGGCGCGCCCGAGGACGCGCCGCTGCGCTTCGAGCAGCTGCCGCCCGCGCACCCGCTGTACATCCTGTACTCGAGCGGCACGACGGGCCTGCCCAAGGCCATTGTGCACACGGCCCTCGGCACGCTCATCCAGCACAAGAAGGAGCACGTGCTGCACTGCTCCATGGCGCCCGCGTCGTCGCGCATGCTGTACTACACGACGACGTCGTGGATGATGTGGCACTGGAGCGTGTCGGCGCTCGCCGTCGGCGCGTCCCTGGTCCTCTACCTCGGCTCGCCCTTCCGGCCGCACGGCGCGCTGTCGCTGCCCCGCGTGCTGGCCGACCTGCGCGTCACCCACTTTGGCACGTCGGCCGCCTACCTCGTGGCGCTCGAGGCCAAGAAGGTCGCCCCGATGGTGCCGGCGGCGGCCGACGACCCGCTGATCGATCTGTCGGCGCTCGAGGCCATCTACTCCACGGCCTCGCCGCTGCCGCCGTCGACGTTCGCCTACGTGTACGAGGCGTTCCCCAAGCGCGTGCACCTCGCGTCCATCACGGGCGGCACCGACATCATCTCGCTGTTCGGCGCGCCCTGCCCGCTCCTGCCCGTCGTGGCGGGCGCGGTGCAGTGCGCCGGCCTGGGCATGGCCATTGCCGTGGCCGACTCGGCGTCGCCGGCGGACCGCCCGGCCCTGGTGCCGGCGGGTGCCGAGGGCGACCTGGTCTGCACGCGGCCATTCCCCTGCGAGCCGCTGACGTTCTACGACGGCGACGACAAGTACCGCGCGGCGTACTTTGAGCGGTTCGCCGGCTGGTGGCACCACGGCGACTTTGTGCGGCTGGACGGCGACGACCAGCAGTCGCTCGTGATGCTCGGCCGGTCGGACGGCGTGCTGAAGCCGTCGGGCGTGCGCTTCGGCAGCGCCGAAATCTACAACATCCTCACGCGCTTCTTCGCCGGCGACATCGACGACGCGTTGTGCGTGGGCCGCCGCCGCGCCCAGGACACCGACGAGACGGTGTGCCTCTTTGTGCTGCGGCCGCCTGGGGGGGGGGCCGCGTTTGACGACCTCCGCAGCCGCATCAAGGCCACGATCCGCAAGGAGCTCAGTCCCCGGCACGTGCCGGGCGTCATCGAAGAGTGTCCCGGCATCCCAAAGACAAGCAATGGCAAGAAGTATGTTCTCCCCCCTGCACCCCCGTCCGCCCCCCTCTTTTTTTTATGATGTCATGTACACCTCTAGTTTACCTTTGTTGTTAACCGTCTTGCTAGGATCGAGGTCGCTGTGAAGCAGATTCTGTCCGGACAGCAAGTCAAGACCAATGCCAGTGTTGCCAATCCGGAAACCCTCGACTGGTTCCGTGCCTGGGCAAGCTCGCACAATTGAGTGCGCGTAGTATTTTAAAGCTACCAAAGACAGCATCAATGCACGAGGACACAACAAAACACACACACACACACAAAAAGACTCAGCATCTTTCGTGCGTCCTGGATCGGCTCTACCAGACGCGAGGCCGCGCGGATGGATCGACAGCCACGTATGAAGCCAGGGAGGGAAGATGTGCAGGAAAGTGGGAACCTAGAAGAAAAAGGAAAGCATACATGGAAAAAGAAAAGAAAACTACTGCACGGGTAAAGAGAGATCATCATGGGAAATCCGCCAGATTTCGGATCGCCCTCTGCCCTGCTGCGTAGCTGCAGCGTAAGACTATGTACTATTACGTGCGTATGCTTGTGCTCCTCTGTATTATTCCTTGTGAAAGAAAAGAATGCCACCAAGCACTAAGCCCCACACTGCTTCCGAGCTAGGCCCAGAACGGCAACCAGCCTCGGCACCCCCTTTTCTATGCTGCTGGCCCTTGGAGCAGGCCATTTGGGTTAAGAACGTTCACAGCAAGAGGGCCCCAACCTGTGCTTGTTCGTTCTTGCCTCGAAGAGAGGGAAAGCAAAGAAGAAAGAGCAAAGAGGAAAGAGCCCACGGTGGCAAGCGCGAATGCGACGTAAGATACGACGTAAGGAGAACGCTCCCAGCCAGCAAAGAAAAGGGGCAGACGCAGGACGGCACGCTGCAGGGTTGAACATATTACGACGGATTACGGGGATGAAGATACGACTTACGGGGTCTACTATGCGTCGTAGGTCTTAGTTCTACGATATTACAGCGCAAGAACCGCTGGCCGTGGCCTGGCCGTTCATTCTGTCTTTGGCCCCGTCTGTTTCGGTGCACGGACCTTTTCGCTATCCACCCATTCCACAAAGGAAAAACTCCCGTCTCCACCACGACTCAACCTCTCTCTCTCTCTCTCTCTCTCTCTCTCTCGCGCGCGGTCTGTCCTATCGCAGCGTCGACGGGGAACGTCGCATCGCAAGGGCTCCCCAACCGTCCTTTCCGTTTTGCGAGAACACACGCAGGGGTAAGATGCGTCTTTGTTGACAGCCCGCGCCGAACGAGCTTCCCGAGACGCCGCCCTCCGGGCCCTGGGCCGGCCTGGGCCAGCTCGTATCCCACGTCGTACAGAGTCGTATTTCCCTTCTTCTCCTCTTTTTCTCTTCTTCTTCTTCTTCTTTTTCTTCTTCTTCTTCCTTCTTTTCCCAGGCACCTCTATCGTGGAGCGTCGCCGTGCCATCGTTCTCGCAGCCCGGCTTGGGACATGTCGTCCTTTTCCCCCCTTTCTTCTTCCTTTGCTCCCCCCTCGGGCCTTTTAAATACCTCATCAGATAGTTTGCCCACGACGGCCCCGATCGAGTACTTTTTCTTTTCATTGTCCCCCCTTCCCCGTCTCGGCTGCCGCGCCGGGTGTTTCTAAACTCCCAAGAAATCGGCGGCCGAGAGAGACGGCCATCATTGTTGCTTTCTTCCTCTGTGCCCGTCCCCCTTTTCTGCCCTCTGGCGTCCTCCCTTGCTTCCATATGTTTTAGCGTGCATAAGTTAAATACCCGACTCGCTGCTGACACTCTAATATTCCGGCTCCATACCTACCCGGAGTTATTACCACTTTGTACGGAGGACGTCGTATGTCTCTTCTCGTAGGGGACGGACTACGTCGCTTGGGAATTGGCTCCGGATGAATGAGGCCTGGTCCATCCAGCACGAATGCACGCCGTCTTCGCCAGGGCAGGCAATATGTCGTACCCTGGTGTCCTCGTCATTAGTACGGAGCACGATATGATACTCGCAGGCGAACAGGAGCAAGGTCGCAGCGGCGCGGTGGCGTCGAGACAGGGGGGGCTCGTAATAGGAAACGGCATTGTGCTGCAAGGGAGGATTCCTCACCGAGCCCTCGGAAAACGGTGCAGGAAGAAGAAAGCATACGGAGCGCTTGTACCCGCCTTGCAACGCCCGACGACTGGCGGTGCATCGCGTCTGTGGACGATGCAACAGAAGTAAGACAACTTGCATATATACGCTGTGTTTACCCATTTCCAGAGACAACTCTGGTGCATTGAGAAAAACTTTGCAGACGGTGCCAGGGAACCCGCTGCACGCCGAGTTTGGGCGCTCGCGAAGCAGAGGTCGGATGATGTCTTACTTTGCATAAAATACGACGATCTCCGCACAGAGCAGATACGCACGATGAGAGATCGCACACGATGAGAGACGTCCCCAGCAATGAGCCTCGTCGCGAAGCGGAAGGCGCATCCAGCCACTCTTGCCAGAGCCTACCCGTACTTCGTAAGATACACAGCAGACTCCGTACGGAGTACTCATCGCTGCCGCCCACACAAACTAGCATGCAGCAATCTGCAGGTGCTCCAGGGAACAAACTGCCTAGTGCCCCGGCCCACTCTTCTGCGTCTTGGCAGTTCGCCTGGACTCTGGCTTCCAAACTCAGCCCATCCACCACCCCATTTGCTCAACCGTCTCCCTAAACCCCGTTGTTGGTGGGCCCTTCCCCCCCCAAATATTGGTCCCTTTCGCTCCTTCCCCCTTTTTCGCGTCCTCCCATCAGATCTTCCCCGTCCGTCGCACCCGCCAACCTGCCCTCGCCTTTTGCATTTCCTTTCCCTGGAAACTGCTCCGTAGTAGGGCATGTTAGATATCCCAGTAGTGTAGAAGGTCGCCAACAGCCTCCTGCCCCAGAAGGACGAGAATTCTCACCTTCCTTCCCGTCTCCATTCCTCGGTCGTCTTGCCCCTGCTCCTTCCCCCCGTTTCGTTCTTCCCTTTGTGTGCTCTTTCCTTTTTGCTCCTCCACCGACACACAGGTCTTTCCCGTCTTCCTGCCTTCCTGCCTTCCTGCCTTCCTGCCTTCTGTCTTCCCCTTTTGTCTTCCCATCTTCTCATCTTCCCACCATCTCTCGCCTCCCGCCAATTTCCACAACGCAACATCCTCGTCGTCGCAATTCAGGCTCAGGCTCGCCCAGCGCCGTTTCAATCCTGACTCTCGCCGCCCCCGCCGCCCGCCCCCCCGTCAGAGCATCTAACCCTCTCTGGTGCTCTCGTTCCGCCCTCCCATTTCCTTTCTCTCCACTTTTTCCCCCTTCTGTGGCTGCAAACCGAGCCCAAAGTCTTCTTTGCTGTCTTTTGCGACTCTTTTGCTCGTCTTACGACCGCTTTCCCTTTCACCAATTCCCCCCTTTCGAATCCCAATCCAATTCCCGTGCCCTACCTAGCGCAGCGAATTACTCCTTTTTATTTCTGTCGCTCTCTGGCTGCGCCGTCCGTTCCTGTCTGTCCCCTCCACCCCCCCCGAGCCCTTCACAGTCAACCCTCGAAAGCCAACGAATCAAAGCAGCGCGCCGAGCAAAAACGGCGAGACGGCAAAGGGAGCTTTACTTTTTACCTTTAGGCGATCGGGAGACAAAGACCTCCCCGGGCTCCCCCCCCCCCCCCCAAAAAAAAAGAAGCAGCGCTCCCTCCCTCGAATGCTTTTCTTCACCTCCTAATTTCCCAGTGCCTACCGATTGACCGCTCGTACCCCCATCGCGGCCATCCGATCGTGGCCTTCACCCGCCCCTTCTCGATCTCCTTCACCGAACGGTCACGTCGACATTCCTTCTCTACATCCTCCACATCTCCATCGAGTCGTCTGTCATGGATTCTCAACGGCAAAGCGATGTGTCCCCCGAGGCGATGCAGGCGCGGATTCAGCAGGCGCGTCGCGAGGCTGAGACCCTCAAGGACCGCATCAAGAGAAAGAAGGATGAGCTCGCCGACACAACACGTTTGTCCCCCCCCCCCCTCCCCCATTGCTTCTTCCTTGTCTTGGTTGCTCCGGCCTCGTTCCGGTGTTGTTGGACCCCTTTCTGACTTGACTCTCCCTCCCTCCAGTCCGAGCGGTTGCCCAACAAGCGCACGAACCGATTTCACGGAGCCAGATGATGAAGCCGAAGCGCACCCTCAAGGGCCATCTGGCCAAGATCTACGCGATGCACTGGTCCACCGATCGGAGACACCTCGTATCGGCATCGCAGGATGGCAAGCTGATTATCTGGGACGCCTACACCACCAACAAAGTCCACGCCATCCCGTTGCGCTCGTCCTGGGTCATGACCTGCGCCTACGCGCCGAGTGGCAACTACGTCGCCTGTGGCGGTCTCGACAACATCTGCTCCATCTACAATCTCAACCAAAACCGTGATGGCCCTACGCGCGTCGCCCGCGAGCTGTCGGGCCATGCCGGCTACCTCTCATGTTGTCGCTTCATCAACGACCGGAGCATCCTTACCTCGTCTGGCGACATGACTTGCATGAAGTGGGACATTGAAACCGGCACGCGCGTCGTCGAGTTTGCCGACCATCTCGGCGATGTCATGAGCATCAGCCTCAACCCAACAAACCAGAACACTTTTATCTCTGGTGCTTGCGATGCCTTTGCTAAGCTGTGGGACATCCGTGCAGGCAAGGCCGTGCAGACGTTCGCCGGTCATGAGTCCGATATCAACGCCATCCAGTTCTTCCCCGACGGCCACTCCTTCGTCACGGGTTCCGACGACGCCACGTGCCGGTTGTTTGATATCCGGGCAGACCGCGAGCTCAATGTCTACGGGGTACGTATACATGCCATTCTTTCTTCTGTTTTGGTCTTCCCCCCAGGGCTTCCAAAGACCCATGCTACTGTGGAGAAGAAACGACTTGCTAACTAGCTTTCTCTTCAGTCCGAGTCTATCCTTTGCGGGATTACGTCGGTGGCCACGTCTGTTTCGGGCCGCTTGTTGTTTGCCGGCTACGATGACTTTGAGTGCAAGGTACGGACGAATCTATGCCTGCGCATCGGCTTGCTAAAAAAAGTCACTTATACTTAATACTAATTCCATCTCAGGTCTGGGACGTGACACGGGGCGAGAAGGTTGGCTCGCTCGTCGGCCATGACAACCGGGTCAGCTGCTTGGGAGTCAGCAACGACGGAATCAGCCTGTGCACTGGGTCCTGGGACTCTTCGGTCAGTTTTTTTTCCTTTGTTGATCCTACTCACCGTTGCTGCGTTTTCTTTTGGTGATGCATCTCTGCTAACAGCCACATAGCTTAAGATTTGGGCCTACTAAGGGGCCACGCATATCCCACAACGACGAGAACGAATTCCCCCAATGTTGTTCTCACGCTCAACCGGACGCAATAGACCTCTTTCCAACGCCTGCCTGAACCCAAGTAACGAATCTTCATAACGAGAAAAGGGGACTTCTATTTTTAAAAAAAACTCGTCGGAACAAAATATGCAATCGCAACAAATACTCCACCTCGGCCACCCTACCTTGTTGGACGTTAAACGGCAACATACCGACACCGATTTTCGATTTTTTTTTTTCAAAACTTCACACGAGGGGATGTGTGGTAGCTGGTGAGCTGCCTGCCGCCTACCACTCGCCTGCCTCGCAAAAGCCAAAAGTCTGCCTGCCCCAACGCGGATGTGCTTCTCAACCGTGTATATGATGCCGGGGGTGAAGAGGGGGGGGAGGGTGGTGTCCAAGTACCGTACAGGCCAGTGCCTCGATTCTAGCCTGCATCGGTGAATGCCGACTGAAGTTGTGGCGAGTGTTTTGTTGTTGTTTGGGTCCCCCCAAAAAGCATTACGAGCTGAAGAAGCGGGCCAATCTCACGACGGTTTTCTTCGGCCTTGTTCTTATTCTCCTTCCCCCAAAGGGTTTCTTTTTTTTCTACTTCTGTAATTCCGGCACGTCTCTGCTTCTACCTTTTTGAATTTCTTTTTTTTCAGTTACTTTCTCTGTTCTATATTCCCTTTCTTTTCTTCGTTTCTGTTGGTTTTTGTATAGTTGGCCGATGTATTACAAGAGAGTGCTGAGTTTCCCTTCTGTTTTCCCCTTTCTTTCCGTCCTACCATAGTTGTCTCCCTTCTTGGCCGTCTACGCTTACCCCTTCCCCCCTTCTCTCGGCCATTTTCGATTACGATATCCGTTGCATTTCCCTTTGTCATCTGTCGAACCAAAAAAAATATAGCTGTATTTTTCTTCCTTTTTGGCATAATCGTGTCCCCCGCGCCCCCTTTTATCTATTAGTGATACCTTGTCTAGATGTATCTGTGCCGTAGGCCTTGTGTCGCCGGGGTTAGGTCGTCATTCCCCCTTCGCTTTGACATCTTCGCTGTGCCATCACCGACAACCCGTCCCTCGAACAGAGTTTGTCGGCCTTGGTTTCCCATGTCACAACAGGAATGCTGAGCGGTTGCGTTTGCAGGGCTGTTAGCATCGAGGGACGCAGGTTCTCATGAAACCCAAGTAAGATACAGGGAAGCCTATCTGACGTTTACAACGTATTGTCTTGATTTCTGAATGCCAGGTGCTGTGGCCAGCCACTACGAAGAAATGTGTCTATGAACGCTCCGGGCTTTCTCGAGACCGTGTTTGTGTTCTCTTGTTGGCGGCAGCAACCGTGCAGTTCTTTTCTTGCATGAATAGGACGTACAAGCTGACAACACGTCCGTGTACAGTGTACTTTTGTCGTAGGGCCATTTAGCCACGTACTCGATCTTCTTGTGCCACCCCGCCGCGAGACAGAGGCGACATGTTTTTTTTTCGTTTGTTTCTCATTTTCTTTTCGTGCGTTATGCCGTGGGCTCACAAGATCGTCAAAGCGTTTCTCGTCTTAAGACAGGAACCCCTCCCCCGGCGTGAGATAACAAAGCTACCAAGAGGCTGAGATACGACGGCTTTACTGTTCTTGAACAAGGAGGAGTCGCCGTTCATAATGCCAAGGTGTGGGCTTGCTCGCTCGCCGATCTTCATACCCCGTCGGGACGATGCAACTAACAATACCACGGTTGGCTCGCGGGTGCAAACTACGGCAGATGGCACAGAGCATAGCAAAAGAATATTCATTTAACGGCATCCCGTGTTTAGATTGCTGCCAGGCATGGCTGACCAGGAGAAGGGGGGGGGGTTGGCACAACCTTGGCAAGAACGGCAACAAAAGCCCGCATTTCGCCGTGCATAACAGGTGTCTTGTACGTGCTTTTTTTGTTGCTCCCGTCGTCCAGTCTGAGGCTGTCTGGCCGCTGGGATGTCTGGCGACTGGACATCACGAAGAGGGCCGCCTGGTCCAGGCCTCGACTCCCCCAGCACAGCCATTTGCAACGTCCTGCTGTTTCACACGTATGAACGCACAGCAACGTCGAGCGGGCGCATTCTCCTTTGTCCTCCCCTGGAGGAAAATGCTCTGTAAGATGCCCTGTATTATTGCGACGTGGAACGAGAATGGTGGGTCTCTTCTCCTCTTGGCTTGAGGGAAATCACTACTGCAATGGGGGATGGGGGGGAGGAAAGAGCAAGGTAAGATACAGGGAACAGCAGGGCGTCGTCCAGGCCAAGAGACTGAGCAGCAAGTCGTAATAACGATGGGCAATGCGCCGTGCCCCACTCCCGGCCGTTGAGTTTTGGGGGGGGGTTCTGCTGTTTTTTTTTTTCCCTTCCACGACCCGCTTCTCCCCTCCTTCCATTTCTGGCGCCTGCCGCCCGTAGCTTTCGACGTTTTCCCCGTGAAAAGCGACTTCCGCGACGCCAGACCGTTTCTCTTCCCGTGGCACATGACATTGACAGATTGCCTGCTGCCCGGTTTAGATTGGATGCTCCGTAGGAGTATGTCTTGTGTAAAAAAAATAAAAAATAAAACACCCCCCCCCAAAACACTCCCCAAAAACAGAAGGGACCGTACGCCCTGGATTGTTTCGTCCTTCGTCACCCGCCCTCTTTTTTCCTATTCTCGCCTTATCCACGGCACTGGTGTGCGCCTGTCCTGTGCCGCGGCCCCGCTTATTGCCCGATCGAGCGCTGCGCGTCCTGACGTCAAACCTATCACCACCACGACGCTCCAAACCGCTCTGGCGCCACTGCGAAAACGAAACGAAAACGCTTTGCTGCGAGAGAGAGAGAGAGAGAGAGAGAGACATCCCACCACGGAACACGCACAACTCTGGCAGCCCCTGTCGACGGCCAGTCTCACTCTACTTTGCAGATCGCCACCCCTCCTCCTCCTTCGCTCTCGCCGACGCCCCCTCCGTCTCTCCGTCCGCCCTCTTCTTCCCTCTTCTTCCCTCTTCGCCTCTTCCCTCCCCCCCCCGGACCATTCTGAAACAGCCTGACGCATCCCACGGAGTTCGGCCCTGCGTTTTGCTCATCGCTCAAGACCAGCGTGACGCGGCAGTTGCCGTTTATTCTTGGTGTTTGTCTCTGTTGCCTTTTTGCAACAAGTGAAGCCAGGAACAAAACACCCCCCCCCCCCCCCAAGAAAGAAAGGGTGAGAAGTCATTGGACGAGGCCCCCTTTCTTCGCCTGGCTTCTGCTTTACCCGTTCTCTCGGCCGCTGCCCCCCTTCTCTCTCATCCCCTTCTCTCGCCCCTTGCGTCTGCGTATTTCTCTTCCGCCCTCGCTTTCTTGGTCCAGCCGGGTGGTTAGCGTTTCACGGCCGCAGATCTGCCTGCCTGCTTTGCCGCTCTCGCGTGGCTGTTTTCTATCTTCTGGTTTTCTATTTTCGTGGCCCTGGACGCTGGTCTCTGCTTTTGCCTCGTGGGAACCCACAAGCCCCGTTCCTTTTTGTGCTTCCGCCTCTTGGCTCTCCGGCTTCTGCCCTGCCTCCTTTGTCCCATCCTTGGCTGCAGGAGCAAACCGCTCACTCTTACGAGCAGGAAACAGGAATTATCTTTGCGTGGACGGCGTGTTTCTTCCCACCCACCCGCCGATCCCCTTGTCCCTTCTGGGCGTTTTCCTCCTTGCTCCGCCCGTTTGTGTATATTGCTCCTTGAAGTTGAAGCAGAGTCAGAACCTTGGGTTGTCATTCTGTTGGCACTGGCCCCGGTTCTTTTCCCGTCCCTTCTTCTCTCCTCTTCCGTTTCTTCTTTTCCTTCTTTTCCTTCTTTTCCTTCTTTTCCTTCTTTTCTTCTGCTCTTCTTCTTTTCTTCTTCCTCCCCCCCCTCTTTTTACCATGCCTACCGAAGCACAAGAAGAGTTTCAACAGTTCGTCGACAAGAACAGTCACGACCTCGGGGACGACCGCCATATCCATCCTGAAGATCGTCTCGAAGCAAAGCGCGAGGCTGCCGCTCTTGACGACCTGGACGAGGAGGACGCGCACCGAGCCAATCAGATCGACGCCGCCATGCGCATGCCGAACCCCGGCCACGGCGCGGCAGGTGGTGGCGGTGCGGCCCACGGCCTCAACCTGCCCCCGACGTCCTTTGACAACGGCCGTGCCACCGGCGTCAAGGGCGTCATTGCCGATGCGCGCAGCTACGAGGTTGCGCGCCAGACGTCCTTTATGAACCGCGTGCGGCATGCACGCCAAAGCGTGTTCGGCCTCGGCGCCATCGGCGGCAACAACGAGGGGGCGCCGCCGCCGCCGCCGCTGCCGCTGCCGGCTGGGGCCCACGATGCCAAGAAGAGTGACCTGCTGTCGAGCTCGTACTCTTCGTCGTCCTCCGAGGGGGAGGAGGACGAGGAGTCGTTCCTTGCTCAGTGGCGGGAGTCGCGGCGCCGGGAGCTCGAGGACGAGACACGGCCGGGCGCCGCGGTGCGCACGCGGCGGACGTCGCCGAGCGTACGCATCTATGGCCGCTTTGACGCCGTCGACGCGCTCGGGTACTTGGATGCCATTGAGAAGGTTGGCCGCGAGACGGTCGTTGTGGTGTTTGTGTATGACGACGAGGTATGTCCCCCCCCCCCCCCCTTGCCCGACCCTTGCTGTTCTCGATTCTTGCCTGATCGTACCAACACTCATCCTCCCGCCAACAGTGCCTCGTGTCCGGCGCCGTCGAGGCTGCTCTGCGGCCCTTGGTCCGTGCCCACCCGGCCGTCCACTTTGTCAAGGTGCACTACGACGACATTGAATTCGACAATGCTGCCGTGCCGGCCATCCTGGCCTACCGCAACCAAGGCGACCTGTTTGCCAACCTGACCGGCCTGATCGAGATGCTCCCCGGCGACGACGACGACGATGCTTTCAGCAGTGCGAGCCTCCAGAAGCTGCTCCGCTCGCATGCTATTCTCTAGGTTTCCGCGGCGCGACTTTTTTCTTTTTTTTCGGTTGCTCGCTGGCTATTTCACCGGCGGCGGTGGGACAGCGTTTCTTTTTCGTCCTCGCGTTTTCCCATGTAGTCTGGCGCCTTTTTGGGTTTTCTTTCTTTTCTTTGTCTCTTTCCCCCCCTCCCGTGCGGCCTTCTCCTTTGGCTTTAAGAGGCCAGCACGCTTTTCTCAAAGGCTGCTTGTGCCGACATTCGGGCTGTTTTATTTTGTTTATCATGGGGTGTTATTATGCGCATTTCTTCTTGGGGATACCCACGAACAAACAGGCCGCGCACGCGGCTGGTCTACGCAGAGTGGTGGATTGGCGAGACTACCTCTGTGTCTTTCGTTTTATTTAGGCCATTTTCGTGCTTTTCAAACGGGATCTAGTCATACGGTGGGAAGGTAGTTTGGCAAAAAAAAAAAATACAATGATGCCAGCCAGCCAGTCTTTTTGCAATGGGCACCATACCTGCAGGGGCCGGGCTCGGTTCTTGTCTTTCTTTCTTTCTCTTGCAATGGAGGGGAAGACACGAGCCTTTTCCTGCACTCGGACACCTCGGGGCCGGCGTGCTGAGAAAAACCATCATGGGGGATCGATGACATCGTGCTCGCTTGCCCGTCTCGAGGCCAGCCGTTGCGCATAGTGCTGTTTTTGTCACACACGGGAGAGGGCAGTTTCGTGGTTGCAGCCAAGACGTGCAAGGGGCGAAAGAGCCAACAAACCCAGAGGCAAGGAAGACGATACCAAACAAAAAAAAAGGGGGACGAGAGACAAGCTTTTGCCAAGCGAAGAGCATCGCAATCGCAGCTCTTGGTTGGCGGAGAAAAGGAACATGATAAAGGAAGGGAGGGAACAGCCAAGCAAAACCTTCTTTTCATGGATACACAAAGGACGGATTTGTGCCCATTGTGCCGCCCTTTTTTTTTTTTTTTGCATGAGAGAGAGGGAGAGAGCGCGATCCAAGCAGGCGGGACCACGTAGCCAAGACTCGCACGCGCAAAATATAAAAAAGAAAAGAGGGGGAGGGGGTGATGTGAGGTCTTGGCACAGATGGGTGTGCGGGAAAGGCGGCGGAAACAAGCAAAAAAAACGAAAAACGAGGAAACGGGGGAGACGAAAGAGAGAAGGAAAGAAGGAAAGAAGGAAAGAAGGAAAGAAGGAAAGAAGGAAAGAAAGACAGAAGGAAAGAAAGACAGAAAGATAGAAAGAAGGAGGGAAAGAAGGAAGGGAAGAAAAAAAAGGGAAACAAAGAGCCAAAGAAGGAGGGCGAACGAGGCAAAGAAACAAGCTTTTTCCTTTCGTTGCGAAGATTGTTACGGGGGATTCTGGGCGTGGAAAGGGAGAGAGAGGGTGGGGTAACGGGCGGAAAGAAGTACAGAGTACGAGTAAGTCGGCATCTGATAAGATGATGCTTTTCCCAGGGCTGCTCGCCCACGAGCCCCCTCCCCCCACGGTGCAAAAGAGCGCAGGAGGAACCGGCGCATAGTACTCCGTATTGCCCCCAATGAAGCGCTCTGGCAAGGGAGAGTGAGCCCCGCCCCGCCCCTCAGCCGTACTTGCGTATACGAGGCAATAATGTGATAAGATGATGCTAGCAGTGGGGGAAGGAGGAAGGGACGCAGCTGCTGAATGCGGCATGCAAGTTGCAAGTCAGATACGAACAGCCCACACCGGCCCTCTGAGAGGAAATTGTGATGTTGCGAGAGCGACAACCGCGGCACGAATCGTCGTGTGGCGGACAGGCTCCAACTCTGTATGCGCACTGTACGGTGCGTGGGTTTTTCGTTCTCTGCCCAGTGGTGGCTCTTTCTTCATCGAGACCGCTTTTCGGTTCATCTTCTTCTTTTTTATTCTTCAATACTCGCTAACCGCAAAAGCAGACCCGTCCTTTCCTTCCCAGGCGGGGGGGGGGCTGTGCGAGTTGGTCGGACCTGCCTGCAAAGTTCGCGGGTCTGCGCCGTGGTAGCCCAATTTCAAACACACTCGAGACGGATACGCAGAGCGCCGCTGTAAAATGCAAGGGCTAAACAATAATGGCTGGCACTAATATTCTCCAAGCGAACAGGCGGCGCCCCCCCCCCCCCCCCCGCCCACCAAGCATTCCATAGCCTGGAGGAATATTCCCGCGGGTCGAGTACTCCGCCCTCCCCCCCTTTGCTCCTTCCTCGCCCGCTCCTCCCCCCTACAGCCGGCCTCCTCCACACACGCCGGGTGGTTTGATCGCTCCTCCCCTCTCGTCTCCTCTCGCCTCTCTGCCTCCTGCCTCTCCTGCCTCTCCTGCCTCTCCTGCCTCTCCTGCCTCTCCTGCCTCTCCTGTCTACCCGGCCTCTCCTTCCTCTCCTGTCTCCCCTCTTTTCTGGTTCCCGTTACATTTTATTTCGTCTTTTTTCTTTCTTGGCTGCTTCGCTCCCGTTTTCTCATTTCCTCCCAACTGTGTCCCCCCCCCCCTGACCATACCATTTGACAGCCCGCCTCTGCATGCGCTAAGCGTCTTGATTCTTCTCGGCGCCCAGACTCGAACACAACCGCGCAGCACTGCCGCTGTGTGTTTCTGCGCATTGCCCGTCTTTGAGCCACGCAATCCTTTCGAGAGTCGCTCCATCGCTACGTCGTACGTCGCTACAGCAGAGGCACACGCGCAAACAGACCGGGCGGCAACGACACCGGGAAAAAAAGGGCGACTGCCTGGCACACCACAGCGACCGACAATTGTCCGGCCGACGACCTGCGGCGACAGGACTCGTTGACAGCAGGCCGAACGCGACGACCGCGACGACCGCGACGACAGGGGGGAAAGGCGAGCAAGAGGATTGAACGACACGGCCAGCCACGCGCCCACGGCACGCACCCGTCACGCACCCGTCACGCACCCGTCACGCACCCGTGGACATTGGGGCGAATCCCCTCGGCGGCCGACTGACCGCACCCCCGGCGCCCCCCCGGTTGCGACCCCGACGACGACGCCCTCTGCTTCCTCACCGTGCGCCCATGGCGGCAGAGACGTGAGGGCCGGAGGACAGTGCTTTGCGAACGGAGACTGCAGGAATCGGTCGACCCTCGCCCTTTGTCTCTGCTCTTGGATGGCCGCCGCTGCGACCAGGGCGTAACGCCGCAAATGGACGCCCGCGAGCTCGTGGTGTCGCCGTCGATCATCGCGACGGCCGACACCGCCGTCACCACGAGCGCCTCACCTTCTGCTTCTTCCTCCTCTTCGTCTTCTTCGTCTTCCAAGAACAACTGCCAGGCCATCAACCTCGCCGCAGGTGGCATTCTCTACATCCCAGGCAGCAACCCCGTCACCCTGACCGCGGCTGCTGCGTACCGACCGCTATGTCTGCCCACCAACGCGCCGGCCATTGTTGCCGGCGCGGCCGCTGGATCCAGCACAACGCCAACCACCAGCCTGTCAACGGACTACACCAACCTCACCGGCGTCAACATCGACGAGACGTCGACCGACGCCTCCACCACGCCCCAGTACTCTGACTTCCGCGACCCGTTCTATGCCTCGACCTTCCCACAGTGCTACGCCCTCGCCTCGACCACCGTCATTGCATACACCCTCGTCATCATGCTCTTCATCACGCCCCGGTCCTTCCTCGACGGCGGCGTGGTTGTGCTCGGACGCCGCGGCTTTACAAATGGCGGCTCCGGCGGCAAGAACATCGGCGGCCGCCCGTGGCTGCAGAAGGTGGCCGCGCTCACCGTGGCCATCTCGCTCACCATTGCCACCGCCGACACCTTCCGCGTTGCCGAGAACCAGTATTCCTGGGGCATCCAGAACGCCAAGGAGATGCAGGACGAAGTCCTGGGCGGCACGGAACTCAAGGTCATCCGCATCATCTCCAACACCTTCCTGTGGCTTGCGCAGGCCCAGACCCTGATCCGCCTGTTCCCGCGCCAGCGCGAAAAGGTCATTATCAAGTGGACCGCGTTTTCCCTCATCACCCTCGACGTCATCTTCGACTGTCTCAACAGCTTCCTCTACTCCACCACAAACAACCACTCGTTTACCGACGCGATCCCTGCGCTCAGCTACCTCTTCGAGCTCGCCCTGGGCGTGCTCTACGCCGCCTGGGTCATCTACTATTCGCTGATGAAGAAGCGCTATGCCTACTACCATCCGCGCATGAAGAACATCTGCCTCGTCGCCGTCTTGTCGCTGCTGGCCATTCTCGTGCCTGTGGTCTTCTTCGTGCTCGACATCTGCAAGCCCGACTTCACCGGCTGGGGCGACTATGTGCTGTGGGTGGGCGCAGCCGCCGCCAGCGTCATCGTCTGGGAGTGGGTCGAGCGCATCGAGGCGCTGGAGCGCGAGGAGAAAAAGGACGGCATTCTTGGCCGGGAAGTCTTCGACGGCGACGAGATGCTGGACATCATGCCGGCCGACTTCTCGTGGCCCCACCGGCGACGACACACGAGCAAAGATGGAAAGGGTCTCAAACGTGGCGGCAGCAGCAGCAGTAGCGGCGGCGACCGTGACCACGGGCACGGCGACGGGAACAGCAAAAGCGGCGTTCGAGCTACCACCACGCAAAAATGGCCGTCCATGTCAGCATTCTCCAACCGCCACCGTTTGCGGCCGTGGAAGAGGGACGCGGAGGCGGCCGCGCAAGGAACCCCCCTGCGCGATCTGGCGACCAGCGTGCTGTACCGCGGGCATGGCGCTGAACGAGAAGAAGACGGGCGTGATGACGGTGCAACCCCCGGCACCACAGCAGGAGAGGATGGCTTGCCAGCAGGCGCAGGGCGCCGCCCGCAGCCGCAGACGCAGACGCAGTCGCAGCCGCCCTTGTGGCCTTCACGACCCGCGCCGGCAGCCACGCCCGTCAGCCGGACCGATACGGCCAGCGCAGACAGCACCGTCTACGTCATGCGGTACCATCCCGTGTCCGACAGTGGTGCCGGATCGGCAGCGGGCGGCAGTGCCGCCGCCGCCGCCGCCGCCGCCGCCCACCAACAAACACAAGCGGCCATCTCCCTGTCCCGGAGCAGCAGCACAAGCACGACAAGCTCGTCGAGTCACGGACGGCCGCCGCGCACAACAATATCCTTTATGAGCTCGCAGAGCGAGAGCGCGAGCGGGGCAGCATCTGCATCTTCGCCACCACCACCACCACCACCACCATTACCACTACCACACTCAATGCCCCTGGCGCAACGACGGTGGAGAGCGCTCACCCACGCCTTGCCATTCCGGCGCGGAGCCGCGGCACCCGGGGCCGAGGGAGGGAGCAGCAGCAGCGAGGCGCACCCGGGGGGCCGTGCTCTCTCTTCTTCTTCCTATACCAGGACGGACTCTGACCAACGCTCTGCTGCTGCTGCTGCTGCTGCTGGCATGACAGACATGGACGACCGCATGCAGCAGCACGACGATGGTGGGCGGTGGGACATTCGGGCACGGCTCGAGGAGTTTGCCGTCATGCAAGCCGAAAAGCTCCGCGAGCGCATTCGTCCGACCGTCGACACGACGGGCCTGCCGGTGATGGTGATTCCCGCCCCCCAGCGGCAGGGCGCGATGCTCGCCAGGGTGTTGGAAGAGGAAGAGAACAACAACAACAACAACAACAACAACAGCAGCAGCAGCAGCAGCAACTACTACAGCCAGCATCAGCAGCCGCAGCAGCAGCTACATCCGCCCTTGGACGGACCAGCACACCACTACCCCCCCGAACGGAGCGGCTTGGCACGGCCTGCAACAACCAGTCCCGGCGGGATTGGCAGCCCGTCTGCGTCGTCGGCCGCGCATGATCTCCTGTGGCGGAGCAACAGCAATGCGTCGGGCTCGTCATCGCTGGCCCTGTCGCGGCGCGGGCCACCACCACCGACGACAACGACGACACAGCCGCACCCATACCCTCCGCACGACGAACTGCCGGAGGTCGTCCGCGCGGCCCTCTCCTCACGGGCGGGGTCCGATTCATCGCGGCACGAACGGTCGGCCTGAGAGTTTTTTTGAGGGGAAGGGCCGCCCCCCGTTTCCCCCCGTTCTGTGTCTACTTTTCCTCTTCTTTTTCTTCTGCTTTGGAACTAGGAAATACGGGAGTTGTGTTACTTTATTTTTTGTGTTCTGGTCGGGAGCCTGTTTTACTTGGGCTATATTAGATGGGGATGGGAAGGGAAGGGAAAGAAAGGGGGATGGGGGGATCTTTGCATCTTTTTCTTTTTCCTTTTTTCCTTCCCGCGAGCGACTTTGCGGCCAACGATTTTCCACATGTAGGCGGGCGGCGGTGGTGGTGATACCCCCAGGAACCAAGGGCGCCCTTTTTTGTTTTGTTTTTTCTGCGGCTGGGGATTTCGACTGATCTTTGGTTGTGTTTCTTCTCCGTTTCTGCATTCTTGAGGGGGATCTTGTCGTCGAAGCATGGGAAAGGCGTAAACATGAGGCACACGACACACCAAATACAACACATGATATACTTGATCTTGTCTCTTGAGTAGCCGACACAAGACCAAAAAAGGCCCTTCACTTTTCAATGCCATGCTTTTCAGTTGACAACTCTCTCTGCCTCCATCAACGAGCGGCCATGGCCCTCGTGATCCCCCCCGGCCGGCCGTTTTGTCAAGCGACTTTTTGCACAAGTGGACAAAGGTCACGATCCCGACGTTGGAACCTCGGCGCCGACTTTCTTTTCGTCGTTTTGCCCCCCTGCGGCACCGGGCGACCCGAAATGTACACAGTGCCCAGGGGCGGCGACCCAATGCCGGAGCGTCCCGCGGCCTTGAAAGAAAAATGCGGATGTGTAGAAAGCATGTTTTGTTCCCTCTGTTTTCCGGTTGTCTCCGTGTGGCCGTTCTTTTTTTCAACATGCCTTTTCGATTCCAAGGCCGTTCAAGGCCGGTCGTTGGAGCAAAATCCTTCGATCGAAAAAAAAGGTACCAAACCGCACCTCGAAAAAGCTCCATAAGGCTTACTAGAAGAGACGGGCGGGGACGCTGCCGCAGATGGCAACTGGGCTCAACTCGACAAATCACCTCTTTAGGCAATTTGTTCTGATGGAAAAGAGGGGCCTGCAGCCAAGACGGCCCCGTGTCTAGTACGCCTGTCGTTTGAAAGGAGTCCAGTTGCACAGTAAGATGTGGAAAATACTTCTTTCCCATGATGAAAGGGGCGCTCTTGCCTCTACCGCTGGAAAGGGGGGGGGGGAGGAAAAGGGAGGAAGGAGGACCCCTATTGTTCAACCCTTCACTAGCACTGTGGACCTAACAGCACTACTCACTCCGGTAGTAAGATTAAACCGACAATTTTTTTTCTTACCTTTTTTATTATTCGTTTCTCTGTGAAAGGAGATTTGTATCTGCCAGGGGGGCCAATTTGGCATCCCAGCCAAAAAGGAAGGGAGGGAACCAGGCGCCTTCCCCCAACCCCTATTGCATTACGTTTCTTTAGAGTTTGGTGGGATTCCAGCATAAGACAGTGCAGAGTGCGAATACGTCGTGTTTAAGATATCTTACTCCGTGTGCATTGAGGGAGAGAGATCGGGAGAGGAAAAAAAAAAGGGGGGGAAACCCCCCAGAAAATATGCAGTGCAGGAGGAAGCGACGTCTGACAGACAAGAGCGACCCAGAAAAAAAAACGCGACAGTCCCGACAATACCGACAGGCCGTGGAAGGAGCGCTTTTCCTCTTGCCCTTTGCGAATCCCATGCGTCCCAATTCTCCCAGAACCACACAAGGGTCCCTCTTCCCCCCCCCCCTCTCTTTCTTTCTTTCCCATCCTGCCAGTCGCGGCTTCCCTCCCCCCCCTGCTCCCTACTCCACGCTGTTTGCTCCTTCTCGGCACGCGCCTGGCTCTTTCCCCCGACCGCGCCAAAACGTGAGACTAGACACTCCGTAGTAATCCTGTTCTAGAGCGCATGGATTTTCTCCCCCCCCCCCAAACCCAAACCCAATCTCGACTTTCTACCTCGTCATCGCCAATCTTTTGTCGTTCTTCTCTCAACCCTTCCCCCCCCTCCTCCGTCTCGCCCTGCCAACGACCTCTTGTCTCGACAACCACGCCGACGTCGCGCACTTCCTCTTTCGGAACGAGAAGGATCGCGGGCGGAAACCGACAGCGTTATATAAACATTCTCAGTCTTGACGCATTCTCAGTCCTTGCCGTTTTTCTTGCTTCCCATCTTTTCCCTCCCCGAACCTGCCTCCATCTTGCAGTCCCGACCAAGGTGAACAGGCCAACGGGCAAACCCTCCTCGAATCCAACAGACGCCGCCCTCTTCCTCCCTCTTCGCTCCCTCTGATCAACAATGCCTTCCTCCGCCAAGGAGCCCTTCCCGCTGCTCCGTGACGATGTCAACGCCCCCTTCTCATCACAGCGCGCCCCGGCTGCCGCGGCATCGGGCGCGTCGTCCGCAAACGGTAATGCCGCTCGCCGGAGGAAGCAGTCTGCTGACAGCCACGGCAACCTCGCTACGAGCCTGGCCCATCTGAGTGGTGTTGACGCCGCGGCTGTCAATGGCAAGGTAGGACCCCGACCCCCCCCCCTATTTTCTTTAGCGAATGGAGACGGCCAGACAAACCAGGATAGGGCCACATGTCACGATATCGCCATGTACTGACGACGCCCCCCCTAGAAACAGGATGCATCGCGTGAGAAGCGCCTGTCAAGACGGCGTAAGGCCCCGTCGTTGGCCCGCCGCGCCAAGCAGTTTGCCATCCGCCACACGTGGGCGGCGCCGCTGCTGATCATGCTCTCCATTCTGGCCGGCTACGCTGCCTCCCCGTCCGAGTCCAACCCCCTGTCCCGCTTTCTCTTCCTCTCCTACCGGCTGCCCCCGGCTGCCGACGCCGCCCCCGATGCGCCGGCGCAGTATGGGAAGGGCCTGTGGGACGTCGCCTTTGTCGCCTTCTACACCGTGTTTCTCACCTTCACGCGCGAGTTCATCATGCAGGAGCTGCTGCGCCCGCTCGCCCGCTACTTCGGCCTGCGCTCCCGTTCCAAGCAGGCACGGTTCATGGAGCAGATGTATACGGCCGTGTACTTTGCCTTTCTCGGCCCTGCAGGTGTCTTTGTCATGTCCCGCACGCCCGTCTGGTTCTTCAACACCCGCGGCATGTACGAGAACTTCCCCCACCAGACGCACGAGGCCTACTTCAAGTTCTACTACCTCTTCCAGGCCGCATACTGGGCCCAGCAGGCCTTTGTCCTCATCTTGGGCATGGAGAAGCCGCGCAAGGACTTCAAGGAGCTCGTCGGCCACCACATTGTGTCGCTCTCGCTGATTGCCTTGAGCTACCGCTTCCACTTTACCTACATTGGCCTGGCTGTCTACATTACCCACGACATTAGCGACTTTTTCCTGGCCGTGCGTGCTCTTCCCTTGTGCTTCCATTGTGCTTCCCTTGTGCTTCCTTTGTGCTTCCCTTGTGTGTCCTCTTCCTCGCACGCAATGCCATGCTAACCATGTCTGCAGATCTCTAAGTCGCTCAACTACATCGACGGCCCCTTCATGGGCCCCTTTTACTTTCTGTTCATGTGTGTGTGGATCTACCTCCGCCACTACCTCAACCTGCGCATCATCTACAGCCTCTTTACCGAGTTCAAAACGATCGGTCCCTATGAGCTTGACTGGTCCAATGAGCAGTTCAAGTGCCCCCTTGCCTTTGTCATCACCCTCAGTCTCCTCTCGTCCCTGCAAGCGCTCAACCTCTTCTGGCTCTTCTTCATCATTCGTATTGCGTATCGGTTCGTTGTCCATAACGTTGCCAAAGACGATCGCAGCGACGGCGAGGAAGACACCGAGGTCGACGAGGGCACCAAGGAAACGTCTGCACCTCCTGAAAAGCTGCCACTGCTTGCCCAGACCCAGACAAACGAAGCTGCTGCTCTGGCCAACG
This sequence comes from Ophiostoma pallidulum, assembly GCA_019925425.1. NCBI lineage: Eukaryota > Fungi > Ascomycota > Sordariomycetes > Ophiostomatales > Ophiostomataceae > Ophiostoma > Ophiostoma pallidulum. The sequence goes on along the minus strand of JADHKO010000228.1, from coordinate 5,747 downwards.
GAAAGGTGAAAAGCAACGGGATCGCGACGCAGTGAGGGCCGCGGCTATTGCAAGAGCTTGCAGCCCACCCCCCCAAAAAGACGCCCAGCACATTTCCACTGTCTGTCCTGTCCTGATGTTTTGTCGCGACCGCCGTGGTACGGAAGAGGAGTTTTACTTTTTTTTATCTTGCATTCTGGCGTTCTATCATGGTAGGCTTGATTTGTGGCATGAGGGCGGCGGGCGGGGGAAGGGTTAGGGGAGCAGGGAGGCCTGCCTACCGGAGCACCGTTGAACGAGGGGAAACGACTGCTATTCTTTCTTTGGTTTCTTTTCTCTCGTCCTTTTCTCCCTCTTCTTGACGTTTGTGGGAGGGGGGGGGGGGGGCCGGGGGCGGGGGCCTTCTCTTTCGCCTACTTGTTCTATTCTTTCCCTCTTCAGCCTCTCCTATTCTTATCCGTTTGATCCTCGACCTACTCCATGCCAGCACATTGGGAGGAGAGGGGAAGGACATGTGTGGTTTGGTATGGGAGCGGGGAGGACGAAGAGCCCAGGGCTTGCCTTCTTGCCTGGGTCGTCTCTCGTCTCGCTCGCCCCTTTGCCTCTTCTATTTTGTGGCTGGGATGCACCCCCCCTTTTTTTTTCTCCTCCCTTTATCGTTCACCCTGCTTTTTTATAAGTCATGGTTTATTTTTTTAATGTGCCCCATTCTTCACATGTTTACCTAGCCCGACAGTCTTACTTCGTCTTGTAATAATCGTAATGAAATTGCCATGTTCAAACCCCAAAACAAACAAAACAGAACTAAAGCAAAGCTGTGTCCGCCCTGGAGATGAGCGAAACGAAACAACATGGCATTCGAGTCTTTTGACCAAAGACAGAAAGAAGAAGAAGAAGAAGCACAAGGTCAGAAAAGAAGAAAGAGAAAAGAAAAACAAGTCATGATTTAAAACAAAGTCCTCCTGCCCCTTCCGCTTCGCCTTCCTAAAAATACTACAATAACCCATCGGCCCCCTTTTTTTGCTGTGGTCTAGACGACGGTGTAGACCTGCCTCCCCCGGAAAACCCAGTGCCATCGTCCTTCCCCCTTTTGCTGTCCCCCCGGTCTCATACGGAGAGCGGCAGGTGGCCTCCCTCCCTTCCCCGTCCCCTCCTGTTCCACTCCCCGTTCCACTTCCTGTTCCCTTTTTGCATCGACTAGGTCTCCTTCCGGCGCCGTCCTTTCCTGTAAAGAGGCTGCCAAGTCGCGCAGTACCGCGCAGTACCACCTTGCTCCCTTGGAAACTCCCTGTTCCTTGCCGCCCCAGACGCCCGGTCTCCCCCCTCCCCCTTCTCCCGGATTATCATAGCCACACTTTGCGCCGACACGCCCGACCAGGCGCAGCAAATCAAATCAAATCAAAAACAAAGAGCAAAAGGCTTGTGAGGCTGAGGGAGAAAAATAGAAGGATAAAATGGAGGGGGGCCACAGAAAAACCATCGAGGAAAAGAAAGAAAGAAGAAGAAAACGTTTGAAAAAGGCAGTAGACGACAGAAGAAGGCTCATTGTGTGTAGCTCGGAGTAGACTACCGGCAACACGGGATCCGAATTAGGACTGCAAGCAAAAACAAGATGGGGTTCACACACACAAGGTGTGCTCTTGTAATGGCTTTGGGTATATAAAAGGTGATGTGGCGAATGATTACTCGTCGTGCAGACGCCCTCATAAGAAAGAAGAAGAACAAAGGTCATAAGTGTGTTGCCAGAATGAAAAGAATGAAAAGAAAAAAAAAGGAAAAGACGTGAAACGTGGATCCAAATAAGAACATAAAAAAAAAGAAAGACAAGACGGCACCAAGAAAGAAATGGCATGAAAGCAGAAATGCATAAGAAGAAAACGCCCCGAGCGAGAGAAAACAGAAGAAAAGGAAAAAGGAAAGAGAAAAAAGGACAAGATTAGATACGTAAGATTCGTCATTTAGTTTTTGGCGGCCTGCCGATCCTCATCCGAAGACTCGTCGGCAGGCCCAATGCTTCCTTGCCTCGGCGTTGTCGCCCCGGCACCCAGGATGGTAGAGGACGTCAGGCTGGCATACCCGTCGGAACCGTCCTCTGATCCCTGCGTCTGGCCAGAGCTGTTGCTGATGTGCGCCTGGCGCATAAGCTTATTTGCGCGGGCTGTGGCATGACGCGCGGCGACGGCGGCCTGCTCGGCTTGCGACTGGCTTTCCCACATCGATGCATACCGGCCTTTCATAGCCAGCAACTCGTTGTGGGTGCCTCTTTCAACGATGGCTCCTGCATGGAGAACAATGATTTGGTCGGCGTGGGTGATGGTCGACAGCCGGTGCCTGGCACGTTGTTAGAGGCAATAAAACAGAAAGAGAAGAACGGGCAGCAGCTTAGAAATGTCACTTACGCGATGATCAAAAGGGTGCGGTCCTGGCCAAGACTGCCACCGCGAATGAGCTTTGCTTGAATCTGCTGCTCAGTCTCGCTGTCCAGGGCAGACGTTGCTTCATCGAGCATGATGATCTTTGGGTTTTTCAGGATTGTGCGTGCAATGGCAACACGCTGCTTCTCGCCGCCACTGAGGCGGGTACCGCGATCGCCAACCTTTGTGTTGTACCCATTCGGGAAGGATTCGATTCGGTCATGAATGCTCGCAGCTCGGCATGCCTCGTAAACCTCCTCGTCTGAGACGCCCGGGTTCGCATATTTCAGGTTGTACATGATTGTTTCGTTGAACAGAATCGTGTCCTGGGGCACAACACCAATGTGGCGCCGCACGGAGTCAATCGTCACGTCCTTGACATCGTGGTCGTCAATCAGAATGGTGCCTTCTTCGGTATTGTAGTAGCGGAACATAAGCCGGAAGATGGTTGACTTCCCGCCCCCAGACTCTCCGACAAAGGCAGTCGTGGTGCCCGGAAAGCAGTCGAAGGAAAGATCGTGCAGAGCGGTACGCTCCGGATGATAGGAAAACCGCACGTTCGACCAGCGGATATGGCCCTGGCAGTCGGGCAGCCGCTTCACGCCCAGCCGGTCCACCACGGTGGGTTGTATTTTGAACAGTTCCAGAAGGCGCTCGCCCGAGATCATGGCCTGCTGGACAGTGCGGTAGAACGAGCCGAAGAAATTGAGCGGGCCCTGCAACTGTCCCAGATATGTTATCATTACGACGAAATCGCCGATTGATCTCATGCCCTGAGTAACCTCCACAGCCGCAACCATGAGCATGACCAGGATGCCACACATGAAGACCAGTGCTTGGCATATGTTCATGTTGTTCATGCCCCAGGTTACCCTGGCCTCGGCGGCTTGGAACCTGCAGATGGCTTTCCGGTAGCGATTGAACTCGAATGCTTCGGCGTTGAAGTATTTGACTGTTTCGTAGCTGGTGATTGAGTCGTTTTTCACCGCCTCCTCCTCGCGATCGGCGTTGACCATTTCCCGGCGCAGATCCGCACGAGTAGAGGCCATCTTGACCGTCATGTGCAGGTAGAAAACGGTGATGATGGCAGCAATCGTTGAGTAGATTGCGCCGAACCGAAACAAGAAGTAGACAATAGCAACGAAGAGGTCGACCAGGGTCGGAAAAACTTGGAAGGTAACCTGCTCTAGAAACGAGTTGATGGCAGCACCCTTATTGAGAGCAGAGAGGACTTCGCCCGTGCGCTTGCCGAGATGGAAGTCCAGAGAGAGAGAGTGAACATGCTCGAAAGCAGCGGTAGTAAGGGCCCGGTATGAGTATTGTGAGACCGGGATCCAAAGCAGGGCGCGAGCCGAACCCAACACGCCCGATTGGCCCTGAAGAACCTTGTAGAAGATGAAAATCAGGATTTCGACCCAGGGCATGCCTGTGCCAGCTTCGAAGGCATCGGTGATGTTGCCGATTTGATTCGGCACCAAGAAGTTGACAACGCGTTGCACAATCAATATTAGAAAGCACACGACCACAACAAGCTTCAGGTTTGCGGAGTCCCTCGGCCACAAATAGGGAAAGAAGAGGGAATAGCTTGTCAAGTATTCCCACCAGGTTTTGTGTGGCAGCTTTTGGGGTCGGTAGAAAGCCGCCTCTTCTGCCTCACTGCCGCCACTGGGGTGACTCTGGCCTTTCGGGACAGAGCCTGTGGTTCGTGCGGTACTGTTGCGTGGTGTTTTGGAGGAGCCATTCACAGATCCGTCGATAGATCCGTTGGTCGATCCGTTGATCGATCCGTTGGTCGATCCGTTGGCGGAGAAGTCTGCCAATCCGCTGGTTCCTCCATTGCCGTAGCCGGTGTTCAGGCCACCGCTTTCATGTCCGATCTCAAGATCCTCTTCCGTTGCCCGTGACGTGCCGTTCAGCGTCTCTGGCCCAACAGAATTGTAAGTCGTCTGACGGCAGCCCCCATTGCTCATGAGCGGCGTGGTCTCGTCGGCGTGCGTGGTTCCGTTGATGCGGGGTGGCATGTCGTCCGATTTTTCGCCGACTTTCAACTTTCGCGACCAGGATATCGAAAGATGGACAGCCAAGAGGAAAATCACGATGAGGAGCCGCACTATGCCAATCGATATGTCAAGATAGTCCCATTTATCAGGGCCGTAGGCGGTTTTCCATACGCCGTGGACGATGCTCCGCAGAACTTGGTGGCGGCCGGACAGACGGATGACATTGAAGGTGAAGATGGCCACCTCGTATAGCAATGTTGCTGTCCACAAGATTATCACCGGCTTGTTTGGTGTTCGGCCGGCCTCTATGAGATATATGAAGACGTAGAGGTGCAGGAAAAGACCAGAGATGTAGTAAACCTGAAGGTAGCAATTTGTAAGTTTCTCAAGGGCACCGAAGAAGAGGCGTGCGTGCTTCTCCTGGGACTGGGACACTGGAGAACGTGGCAAGGCAACATACGGAGGTCTCTTCGCCACACCACCATGCAAACTTGGTGTCCGGGTTGTTCGACTCGCAAAACGTGTGCGAGATGACGCTCGCAAAGTCGCCGACAAATGTCAGAACCAGAGACACCGTGGCGTAGAAATAGACGCGTTTGGCCGCCTTGCTGATTTCGGGCTCGGGGGTAAAGGTGGTCGTGGTGGAGTCTTGCGATCTTCGACGCGTCGCTGGGAGCGGCCGGCCACCGGGACCAGTCGCTGCCGGTCGGATGAGCTCCTCGGCGCGCCGAGAGCCGAGAATGCTGTTGAGGGCAATCGAGACCACGAACGTCACAAGCAGCACTAGCCCGTACCAGAGTTCAAGGCGGTAGAGTATGGCCTCCGGCCAGGACTCGGCCACTGACGAGGCCATGCTGTGGAAGGAGGAGGGTGCCGTGCGAAGGATCGAGTTGGCGGATGGTGACAGACTTTGCAGGATCTAGACAGGCAGGGAAAAGCAGAGTGAGGAGCTGTTAGCCAGGGTTCGGGCGACGGATGCATAACAGCGAACGAGTCATTGGGTTGCACGGGAGGGGGAAGGGATCCGGGCATGTTGCTGTCTAACCTCGCCCAGTAGATCCTCGCCGTGCAGACGAGGGTGCTTCTGGGAATCAAAAGAGAGCCGGAGATGGTGCTGGACAGGGCATTGTCACACTGTCCTCCAAACGGCGACGGAGAAAGAGGGGACGGGAGGGAAGAAGGGGCGGCACCGGGGGGGGGGGGGGGGGACGGGGGGGGGGGGGGGGGGGGGGGGGGCGGGGGGGGGGGGGGGGGGGGGGGGCGGGGGGGGGGGGGGGGGGGGGGGGGGGGGGGGGGGGGGGGGGGGGGGGGGGGGGGGGGGGGGGGTGGGGGGGGGGGGGGTGGGGGGGGGGGC